>JBBPUI010000055.1:0-38464 GCA_038094615.1 Heimioporus aff. retisporus | reverse complement strand
CAACGCAGACCAGGTATTTCACGATTTCATGTTCGTTCGAACCACGAACTGACGGTCCCGGCCTTTGATAGTGCGTCGGGGGTACCCTCGTCGACGCCTACTTCCGTGGATACGATTCCATATTGGTCAGCGACATCACGGCAACCACCTCGCCCTCCGGGGGTTTGGAGAACGTCTTCCATAATGCCGCCAATGTGAGCACAACCCAGTTGTCTTGGTTTGACGGGCCTTTTCGACTCACACGCTTCGTCAAAAGTCTTATGGGTTTTTGACGGACACCACGAGGATCATCAAGGCTACCACAGATCCATCCATCTAAGGAATGTCCTTGTATTGCATTTTAGTTATGGACACAAATGAATTTGTCAACTCACCTATCACGTACACGGATCAAATTCCTTTTTAAAAGAGCGTGTGTGTTTGCTCTCTCCAACAGTGTATTGGCCGTAGGCATGAATGCAGTGATGGGGAACACCACGAGATCGAGCAGCTGTTTGATACTGACCAGAGGAAGTTGATCGAAGCGTCAATCAATATGGATCCTCCCCGGAGCCTTGATAATCGATGTGTTGTGTCGATCACTGACGCGGGAGCAAGGGAGGTTTTGTAGTTCACGGGAAGAACTCGGAGCGGCGAAGGAGACAGAAATCGTTACGCTGGGGACCGCACCGGCATCGTTGAGATTGTCGTACAAAAGAATGGGAAGAGACCGAAGGATACTGCCAACGAAATTGAAGTCGAAAAGACGGCAGGTAGCTGTAGAAGCATGGTCTCACCAAAGAACTTTATGTCCATGTCTTCGCGATGAGGTACAAATGAACGAGTGGGCAACGCTAACGGCATTGACAGCGGGCTATCTCCCCGCAAAAGGGAGACTATGAGGAGCACGCGAAGTATATCGAGCAATCGCTCTTGACAACAAGGCAGGGTGGTCTCGGGACGTGTGACAAACCAGTCAAGGGAGATATTCACTCACAGATTCGTAATGACCATGCTGAGGACAACGACCAGATGAATAATAGAGCTGCACATGATACGCACCAAGTGCGGATAAAGCGGATGGATGAAATGTATTATATCAAAGGACCACATTGAACTACACAAGGGGTTTATATATCAAGCGACTACTAGTATGTAGATAAGTAAGCAAAACGAGTGCATACAAAACAGTACTTGCGTGTCAAGGGGAGAATGGAGTAACGTTCGTGGAGTATGCGGAAGGGTATGAGAAGAGCGGGGGCAATAACACTACGCATGCCGGAATGCGTAAAACACGCCTCGGGCAGCGAGCCTAGAAGAAAGGCGGGCACGTCGCCATTAGCAACATTTACCAGATGGCATCCAGTTCCTCAGACGGATTTTATCCGTTCGCCTCCTCCGGGTTCCACTCAGACTGCCGAAACTGAGATGGCTGGAACTCGTTACTCTGCGGAGTGCCCGATCGCCATAACTGACACCACTTCCCGCCTTTTCAGGATCAAGAACACCCGACTCTATGGATAAGAGGATAGATCGCGCGGCAAGTAAAAACGGTGCCTCTACGTTATCACCAGTCAAGGAGGACGCCTCAAGAAAGTGAACGCCTGCAAAAGGAAGTGAACGGGGAAGGCCAGTGCTGAAGAAGGGATAACTACCGTTTTCAGCGGCCCATCTGCTCGCCTCGGACCACTCCACCTCTCGGTCTTCATCACGATCGGATTTATTTCCAACCAAAACGGCGACAAGATGTGGGCTGGCCAGTGTTCTTGCATCGGCTAGCCATCTGGATAGGTTGACGAACGTTTCACGACTACACAGCATGAGGGTTCGAAGACGAAGTACGAGTCATTAGCTAGGACTGACTTTGTGATGTCATAAACGAGGATCACGCCAGCGGCACCGCGGTAGTAGCTACGCGTGACAGATCTAGCGCCAAAGGTTGGTTATTGACGAGGCCCGAAAGCACACCGACGAACCGAAAACGCTCCTGGCCGGCTGTATCCCATAGCTGAGCATTCCAGGTGCTGAGTTACTCCCTTCACGAGCAAAGCGCAATGCGAACCTGGAGTTTGATTCTCTTTTCCCCTAACTTGACGGTCCGACTGGAGAATTCTACACCGATTGTATGTTGGGAATGATCCTTGACTGCGCAGATAATCAGACACAGAGAGGAGAAGAATGCAGCGACACAGACAGGCATTGTGCGTAAAATGGTGGAGAAGACAGGATTTACCGGTTCCAGCTTCACCTAGGAGGAGCAGGCTAAGCATTCTGGCCAAGGCTGGTTGGCTGGGGTATCGGCGAACCTATGATGATGTATTTCATGAGGAAATCTGGATGCTGGTGAGCGACGGCGACCACGGCGTCGAAGACAACGGACCGTAGGTTTCTAGGAGCTCTGTCGCATCGACGTCGTACTCGTCCAACGCCATGGATGTTTGAGGTCAAGGCGTGTATTCCCACGGCGTAGACCAACTACCTACCACCCCTTCCAAGGTACCCAAATATCGACTACGCTGTCCCCGCCGGCGTCCGAGTCGACTACATAATACCACGAATGCCCAGCTGCAATCAGACAAGCGTGCTGTCCAACGATCTCGATGACTTCGCCTATCTTTATCCCCTCACCACCCCCCGGCGACTCCTCCAACGTGCCGTGCTCCTGCGAGATCCTTCCAAGTCGCCACGACTTGCCAACCACTTCTCCGAATCCAGGTATCTTTCCAGTGTCCTTGCTCATCGCGATCGCACCCGCGTCACACATCGCCTCGTCCAACCCATCCTTTCCTCTTCCCGGATAGTATGATATCACCGTGGCACGCACGCGCTGAGCGATTCTCGGGCGATCAATGAGCGTCGTGTGGAGCTGCTGGAGGTCCAGCATGGGATAGTTCCCTACGTCGAGTCCATCTTTTATTAACGGACAACTCATACCCTTCGAATTGACCTACCCGCGTGCAATTCAAGAATGCCATGCAGCTGTGAAGCAACCTTGGCCTTTACCGAAGCGCTGTGCGCGGTGGGGGTCGACCCCACGGATAGCACGAATGGCTTGTTGCAAGACACCTCTTCAGGTATGTCCGCCAAAACGTCCAGGGCCATGGCTGCAGTATCATTGACAAGACGAACTTCTCCTGTCAAATATGATTCCGCTTGCTTAAGGGATGTAGACCCGTACGCATCCCCCGAGTGGCTATAAAATCCATAGACAGAAACCGCGCGCGACAGGAAAACCGTCTTCATGAATGGCTTGAAAAATTCGGGTTTGTGTGAGATACCCGCACGTCTGTGACACCACCTGAGCTCAAGCTGACTCGCGTACTAGGTGAAACAGGCTTACTTTCGGCCCCCATCGATCTTAATGAACGCAGACCATCGCTTAGGTTTCGCCTGTTGTTTCTCGTACTCTTCAAGATGCTTGACCTGTTCTAGGTTATCTACGATAATGCGGACCGTTCCGCCATACTTGTTCATCTCGTCGTTGAGCGCGGACAAGTCGTCGAGCTTGTTCAATCCCACAGGAAGACCGTAGAGCAGCTTGCGGATCGTCATGATGGCGAAATAATGAAATCTCGAGATTACACTTACATCTTTGACAGTTCCATCAGCAACCAACCCACCCCTCACCACCTTCCAGGCTTCCATCAGAGTCGATACAATAACGGCGCTCGTCCTGTCCACTTCAGAAACAAGCTGCAATCTTGTCCCCTCAACTGTCTATATCGCTTTAATTTCAGTTCAATTTGTACCGTGGTGCAGTGTGGGTCTCACCTTGTGGGTTTTGAGGTGGGCCCTGAACTTCGCTCCCCACTCCTTTGCATTCTGGTGCATCTTTGCACAGTTGTCTTTGAAAGCAGCGCGATCGACTATCAAGGCTGGAGTGCGCAGCTCGTTGAGGGACTTTCCATTAAATTCCTTGACAAGAGCATCTTTGTCGGGTGTCAGGAATTTCCATGGTGTATGTGTCTGCTTGATGCCTTCCATGGCTCTGAGTGGGTCCTGAACGGCCTCACGGATCGCATTATTTATGAACTTTTGTCCCTAGGCCACCACCCTGGGACGGCCCGCACTCCCGCGTATCTTATCTCGGTCCATGTCAGAGGTTAGTGTCAGGTGCCTCATTGGATTATTTGAATTCCCTACTTAAAGATAGTGCGACGTGCATTCCGTTGTCCCTTGAACCACAATGGCTGGTCAACCGATCCACCCAGAGATCCTGCCTCGCCTCGACCCACAGTACGTAGAGTATCACAACAAGTATATTGCACACCTCCCAGCCCCGCACACTTTACCATGGGACCCGAACATTCGAAACCAGGAAGCCGTACCAGGGGCTGCGGACATCCTGCAGGTCGGAAGCGTCAAAGACTATGAACTCAGCAAGACCAAGGTCCGTGTTTTTACCCCTGAGGGGCCTCCACCAGAGAAAGGATGGCCGGTCTATTGCTGGTACCACGGAGGTCGGTAGCCTTTCACCAAGGCTTGTAGCATCTTGCTAACCTGAGACGCAGGAGGCTGGACGCTAGGAAGCATTAGTGCAGAGAATGCATTCTGTTCCCGAATTTGCAAAGGTGATTGCTACTCTCGAGTGAATGCGCGGTCTCCCTCAATACGATCATAATCTGAACAGGAGCTAAATGTGTGGTCGCAACAGTCGACTACCGTCTCGCCCCAGAGCACCCATACCCCGCTGCCGTTGAAGATTCATTTGAAACACTTCAGTGGGTTTATGAGAAAGGACCTTCCCTCCTCGGAATCGACCCCACTCGTATTGCGCTCGGGGGTTCATCAGCGTACGAGAACATCTAACAGATCAAACTCATACTAAGTGACCACACAGAGGAGGGAACCTTACGGCCATCATAGCTATGAAAGCTGCACAACTCAGCCCCCCCATCCACATCACGTACGCCCAGATGATCGTCCCGGTGACGGATAACACTGCGCAACCCACCGGAGATCCTTATCCGTCATGGAAAGAGTGTGCGAACACTGTTTGGCTTAATGTCGGCCGCATGACCTGGTTCCGGGACTTTTATGTGCCAAACGAGGCTGACAGGAAAGAATGGGACTGTTCCCCTATTTTTGCTCCAGACGAACTTCTGGCGAAAACGCCACCCACATGGGTCGCTGTCATGGAGCTTGACATTCTCAGGGATGAAGGTCTGGCGTATGCAGAGCGGCTGAGGAAGGTGGGAGTCCCCGTCACTCATAAAGTCTATGAGCGGGCTCCACACCAGATCCTCGCTATGGACGGTAAGGCATGCCTTGCTTTCGGAACAGAACGAGCCACTAACGAAACCCTGTTTTTTAATGTCCTCAGGGTTAGTAATGATTTCCCCCCGATTACAATCTTTACTGATCGTATCAAAGCGTTCTCGCCGTCGGCCGAGAGTTAGTGGCAGATGCAACCAAGAACTTGGCAAACGTCTTCGGAACGCTCGACTTGTAGTCATCATGTCCATTGATAGTTTGACACAAATGAATCAGTCAATTCAGGCTATGTACGAGCGGATAGTACACCAGTGCTCAGGCAGCTGCGATAGCCTCTATCTCGACATCAAAATCATTCGGGAGTTTACCAGCCTGGATGCAAGTGCGGGCGGGCCTAGGCTCTGGAACGAACTACGAACGTGTCAGATTTTGCATATATCGAACTCCAACAGGCATACCTGGGTATATGCTTCGTTCACCCTGTCAAAATCGTCCATATTCTTCAAGTAGATGTTTACTTTAACGACCTTGTCCCAGGAGGATTTAGCGGTGTTAAGTACATCTGTGAGATTGCGCAAGCATTGTTTCTGTTCGGTCAGTAGAAGTAAACCCCCTCTAGACTCAAAGTGTACATGCACGTACGGTGTGGGCTTGAATATCACCTTGAACAGGGTTTCCTTGTTTATCCACGGGGACTTGTCCACTGAGGAAGATGAGTCCAGATGCTTTGACGGCGTGAGCTATTGATTGAGAAACCAAGGATGAGTGGATTTTGCAGCAAAGACGAGCATAATGCGTACAGTAAAGGGGCTTCTGGGGGCGCTCCGAACTGTTGATCTTTTCGATAGAAGCCATGACGCAAGGAGGGAATCGGGTATGGTTCTAGCACTCGCTAGTGGATCGTAATGTTCGCCTTATCTACCTGAAATACTCCTCTCATTTGGCGTGACTGACCAACCAACTACAGCGGAAATCATGGAACTCCGTGTCGGCAGGCTGATTTACCACAAGATCAATGACCAGATAAGCCCACACCGAATAGTGACAGACGGGTGCTATACTAATTTTTTGGTGCAAACACCTCAAATATCGAAGCAGGCTCTCACCCACAAATCCTAAAATTGCGCTTTTTCTCAGGGCCCGAGAACCGAGGGGTTTCTGGTTTTCCTACTTCAAGAATCGGTCTGCTATTCTGGGATCACGAGACAATCTACGAAATATTTTCATTGAGGGAATTTTTCACAGTACAGCAGGAACAAGAATCAATTATAAACCTGCCTGCGCACCATCCCGTACAAGACATGTACAGGTAAAACTTTTTGAAGATGTATCTGGAAAATACCTGCAACCCAGAAAAAATTAATAGAAGCATGTCCAGAAACTTGTACTCTGCAATGCATCAAATATTAGGTTAGCGTCACACGCAAATTTGTTGGTGAGCCATCATGATAGCGTCGGATATAAACGTGGCAGAGACTTGTCGCCCTCCGAACCACCGCCCATTCAATCCTTGGATGGCTTTTTTCGCAGAGTCGATAGTGCCGAATTTCAGGTATATTTCGCCCTGGATCCGTGGTTATGTTGATTTGTCGATGACAAGAAAATTGCTTACTTGGGTGTCTTTTTCTACCTTGATAGCATCGACCCTGCCGTACTTATCCTCACATTCACCTTTGACATCATCAGCGAGGTCCTTGTCCCAATCGCGCTCTGTCTCTCTGCGGGCGTGTAAGTGGAGGTTGCGACGAAAAGACAAGGTAATCACTAACTCTTCCGGATCAAACATATTCTTTAGTAACACAGAGCGCGATTGCATGGCCTGAGGGATGTTTGGTTTTGTGCTGACAATCTAGTCAGCATATGTAATGGAGTAGTAAAATCTAACGTACACAGGCAAAGGCTTGGGGGTTGGCTCAATTCTGGCAAGTTTCTGCATTAGTGCCTGACGTGATGCTGCGTTCAAATTACCGCCTTGATGCAATGATCAAATCTCGTAACTGCATATCTGAGGTGGACTCACCGCCAGATTCATCCAGAGAGTCTTGCTGAGTGTATTTCACCGTGCCCTTTTCATGAACGGTGTTTACCCGTAGCTAGGCAAGGAATGAGCAAAACAGAGTGGAGCATTGAAAAATACGAACAGTCCTCCCTGCAAGTTCGAAACCTTCCATCTGCTCCAATGCCATCTTGGCATCGTCCGCCCTTTTGTACCTGTCATCAAAGTGTAAGCGGGGTTTTCAGTTGATTCCAGAGGAACTGCCTACTGTACGAATGCATAACCTTTGCTTCTACCAGTCATAGGATCCCTGTGCAGATCAACAAATTCCAGTTCGCCGAAGGGCTCGAAGACCTGTTTGATATCGGATTCCGTGAGGTTGAAATGCAAAGAGCCGACGTATAATCTATAGTTACTGGTCAGTTGCCTGCCTACATTTGACAAAGGAAAGTGACCCACTGCATTGCCCCATGGGAAGCATTAACGCCGGGCGGTAAGTTAAGATTCCTGACTATGGGTGTAAGCCAAAATATAATGAGCAATTATGAACCTGACCCGTCTCCTGGGTGAAGCCTATTTCTTTCTGATTCAGTCAATTGGACCACGATAGGTAAACCCATTACGACTGTGCCACTCAAGGCAAGTGCCTTCTCGACTAGGTCTACGGAACGAAATTCCACATAACCGATGCTGGAAACAGATGAACAGTGCATCGCGACATGAAAGGATGATGCCTACCCTTTGGATCGACGGGAGATTCTGTCTGTGACAATGCGAGCATCCATAACAGTTCCTTCGCCCAATTTGTCTTCAAAGAAGTACCCAAGGTCACGCGCCGTGAGACGAGCGGCAAGCTGAGAAACGAAGACAGACCGAGCTTCAGAATCGTCTTCCTTGGGCTCATCAGGGTTGTAATCCTCAACAGGGGGATCATATCTCGGGGAACTACGTCTGGATGCAAATAGCATAAGTCAGAAAGAAGGGGAAAAGAAAGAAAGAAAACCTGCCTGACGGGCGGAGTTCGCCTTAAGGAATGCTTGTCGAACTCGTCATCGAGAGGTGTATCATCAATAACAGGTGGCCTTGTCTCACGGCGTTCTCTGTCCCGTCGGTACCGCGGCAGATCATCAAACTCGTCGCGAGCATCCCTTGTCCTCCTGTCATCGTACCTGCGGTCACGTGAGCGATCTTTACCAGTCCTGCTTCGAGGACTATCCTTCAAGGGTAAAGGATATGTGCCATCGGTATCGTCGTGTCTCTTTCGCTTAGACCGTTCTTCTTGGTCTTTTAGGTCCGGGGACTCCTCGCCTTCATCTCTCTTCCGGCGGCGCTCCTTGTCGTCCCGGTCTTTGTGGCGACTTTCGCCTCCGTCTCGCCTGTCACCACCGCGGTGGCGGCGCTCTCCATCTCGTTCTCTGTCCCTGTGAGACCTCTCGCGAGATCTGCTTCGTCTGTCCCTATCCCGGTAGTCCCTTTCTCGACTTCGCCTACGTTTGTCTTCACTTTCTCTGTCTCTTTCTCTCCGTCGATCCCGCCTGTCGCGCGAATGAGACCGGTGAGACCGCCTGGTGCGATGAGTGTCTGTGGAATGGTTACGGGACCTGAGGCAGCACCCAAAGGTAAGCGAGTCTCTACGCATCTGAAGATGACCGAATGACGCACGATTTCCTGCTTGGAGACATGTCATAGTCCATACCGTTGGCAGACATCGCAATGGTGTGGCTACCGCAGGTTCAAATGGTGTTAACGACTCAAGAGATGATGTAAACACGCGAAAACTTCGTTCTCGCAGCAACTCATGCACAGCCACTGAGCGCTCCACGACACTACCAATGACAATTCGTTTTAAGCGTAGCATTACAGAAGCTTCGCAAGCCTGGCCCTGACCCGTTTCTCTGCCTGTACAAGCTCCATCTCTTCGGAGCGCCTGTATAGCTCGTTCAAAGGATTGGCGTTCCCTTCTTTCTCGAGGTCGTTCTCGATTGAGCTGAAGTCCTTGCAGAATGTCCCACTCAGAATCTATGCATGATGGTTCAGTATTGAGTTGTTGGGCTTAAACGACAAAACAGTTAACACACCCGACTGTGCAAAACCTCCTCAAAGTGCTTCCGTACCGCTTTCCCATCAAGAGAGAGTGCACCACTTAGTTGCCCGTATTGTGACACAATAGAGTGATGCCTGAGCTACTCTCCAAGGATCAACAAAATTGCCAGATATCGGACTCAATCTAGTCTACTTGCCTGGTCTACAAATCCATCATCGGCCGCTCGCTCGAAGATTTCCGCAGGCTCCTTTGACATCCACCTAATCCCATTGAGTGTGCTCAAGAAAAATTCGAGTAGGAAAAAGAAGGGCTCATACATTTCATAGCAGAGTGCTTCATCTGAGCATCCCGCATCTTTGAGGACATTGAAAGCCTCTCTGACGGAATAATAATGTCTCAGTTAAGGATGGGTTTGTAGGTGTTCCTGTTTCTCACCTGAATAAAACGATTATGTTGGGCCACAGTGCTTGCTCCGCAAAGAGGTCCATCGCAGTTTCTTCCCGGACAGAGGATGCAATAGCACCTTGCTTCGTCGCACCGATAGCCCTCGAGAGTGCGAGCGCATTCGCCCAGCCGTCCCCATTTCCGTCTTGTTCTACTGATACAAAACAAGGAAATCCCCGTTTCCTTTCGTATAGCGAACGAACTGAAGAACCAATCATGCTAACTGACCATCAGCCATCGTATTAAAAATGCTGGAAGATCGCAGCTACCGCGGAGCAACCATAACCACATTCTGGCTTTTTTGAAATTTGAGCAAACCGAAGAAAACATTATACCCGCTAGCAACGACGATTGTCGCGTTAGGCTTCATCTTCGGAGAAAATTGATCATTGAATACACGGGGCTGCACTTGGTCGGGAATAAGAATGAATAGAACTTTGTTTGAATCAATTCGAGTGTCAGTAAAAGGAGAAAGAAAGAAAATGTGTTCTGAGCAGACCATCTGCGGCCCCGGCGGCCGTCGCAAAATCGTGTTCAACTATGAAACCCTTCGCCCTCGCGGCATCGGCGTATGAATCTACGCGATTGGCGATCAAAATTTGCTCGTTGGGAATCCCGGAATCGCGCAGATTTTGCGCTTGTGCAGATCCTTGGTTACCAAAACTTGGGTGATCTTAGTCTTAAACGAATGAAGTTGTCAGTTGGTACTTGCCCTAGAAAGACGATTTTCTTGTTGGTCAAGACACCCAGATCAGCGTCTGAGTCATAGTAGCTGTTCAATTAGAAATGAAAGGCCTGTCGCTCATCAAAAACGGATCACCTACATCTTGGCCTGCGGCATGATTGTTGACTTTGAGAACGTATGGGCAAAGGACGGAGAAACCGTTGTGAATTTATACCGGGTGCGACGGCACGGAGTTTAGACTCAAAGCCAAAGTCCAACACTGCTGGTCTGCAATTGTCAGCCGATGTTCACAAGACGTACATCCAAATAGATCCTGGAATAGCATCTGTGAGATTATACCAAGTCATGAGGTACCGTACGATGAATGTTAAACTTCGCGGTCCGGACACCTTTCCCGGACAGAGCTTCCCGCCAACAAAACCTTACATACTTCATGCAATGTTACCACTAACAGGTATTTTTATTCATAAAACACTCATCGGCGCTTAATTGACTATTGCGGGGCAAACCATGAGTGTGACTAAGACCCATTGTCACTAAGCTGGAGCGTGTTATTGTGTTGAATAGACTCGCCTTAGATTGTATGAACAAGAGAGGTGAGAGGGTGGGTGAGAGGTATACTTCAAACTACAAGATTAGAACATTCACTATGGGATCAGGGGTGCGGCGGGGGCACTGGTGCCCCCATTTGTACCTAGCGATTGTTACGTCCTACATAGGGCAAGGTACCCAACAGGACATTAACTGCATTCAAAAAAAAAACACTGGAAAATTCACATGTCTTTGCACTTATCTCACATGTCTTACGGGACGTTAAGAGAATCTAGCGATATTGATGCTTTTTGATCCGCCGAATAATGTCCGAGACATGTGTGAATCCACCCATTGATATCAGATGCAGCTCGGAGAAATGTTGCAATTTCGCATTAGTTCTCCATTTGATCTGTTTGATGTACATACAAGATTATGGAAAGGTTCAAATCGCCGTGTCTGAGGATGTTATCAGGGGCGAAAAGAACTAAAATGATGCCCTTCTCACAATAGTAGTACTCATCAATCAAGGGTATCCAATCCCTTATAATCATGCTAAAAGCACCGACTATGGGTTTAGCAGCAACGCTTTCCGCAATCGATTCAATCTTGGGCCTAGGAAAAGCAGAATCGGTTAAGCAAAGAGTCGTAGGTCCAAAGAATAAACTAACCGCGTGTATGAATCCCACACGGAACCGCGGAAGAGGTACCAAACCAAGTCCCGGTCCCTTCGAGCATATTCGTCACGTTCTACTGTTGAAGATGAAGACGGATTCCGGCGCAAGTTGCGAGATAAAAGTTCGAGTGCAAAAGCAGTCATGAGTGCACGGTCCTTGTGCTTCCCTGTGGTCAACATGGACACTAAAAGACTGCTATTTTAGGATCTTCTAAGTACAAAGAGATGACTTACCGTAAACAAGAGGACGAATTATATAAACTGCCTCGGCTGCCCAGTCTTGGACGGACACGAGAGGTTTTATGAGTTGCAAGGAAGGTCTGACAGAGTCAGCGGTCAAAGCTTTTGGAAGAAGATAATCTTCCACCGACGTATCGGCACGACCGGGAGGAGGAGGAGTAAGCATAAGGGCGGAGGGTTGTAATGGAATACGGTTATTCTTGAGGTGGTCTGGAGTTGAGGGCGAAGATGAGGAAGGAGTCGTTGGGGCAAGAGTCGGGGAGGAGTGGATGGAAGAAAGTGGTAAGGACGCGGGGTCAATGTCACGTTCAGGTATAGGGGGAGATACCAGGGGTCTGTGGGTGATTCTCAAAAGGATGAACCGAAGTATCACCCTGGAAGGTCGATGTTAGTATCGGGAAAGCAAGCGTTTGTGAGGAATGCACACTTTACAGATTCCATCAGAACGATGACACGCCATCTGGACCGGGTGGGTAATCTGCGTCGCATGACCATCTCGATGAGAAGTTGGGTAAATTTGATAAGCTCAAGTGCTCGAGCGACCCATTTGTAAAGCGCATCCCTGTCGGACCAAGCGCGAGTAAACTTGGTATGGAGAGGAATGGGAAGAATAGGCTTCCAGTGTGGATTACTTCTGACGATTCTTGCGAGCAAGGAATCGTGATACAAGCTTATGATGTTCAACGAGGCGGATACTGCAAGAGGGGACATCGGTTAGACGCGAGGCATATGGGTAGCAATGGCGACTAACAGGCTTCCGACACAAGGTCGGCATCCTTGAACCTTCCGGGTAAGAACCACGTCAGCGACCTGAGGGAAGATTCAAGTGTTGATATTGTCGAAACGTTTTTGACGAGAAAGTCTTCATATTTCGCCAGCGTCGAGGACATACGGGGCTGTACGCGAAGTTTGGGAGTTGATGTGCAAAGCTGGTGCACAAACACTAGCAATAATAAAACATGCACATGCGCGTGGTAACCTAATGGCAGGCCCGCCAAACGAATCCTCCCCTCCTCCATCCGCACCACCACATGCACCGGGACTCGTCGTCCAGTTCCGTCGGTCTCCCTCCTTTGGATTACTTGCGGCCCAGCCCAGTACGAGGCCAACTCGAGCCCCACGATGGGCCCACCGGAAAGTCCGGGTGCCGCTTTATCCAGTGCACAGACACTCCCAATGAGCTCAAGGTGACGGATAAGTGGTGTTACACTTCTTTGCTAACCCTTTCCTTCTGACAGGTTTTATTGCCTCCTCGGACCACCCAGATATACGCACTGCTTTTAAAGGCAGAGCTACTCGAGCTAGAAAAGCAACACGATGCTTCCTGGGAGCGCATTCTCGATATCCGTCGCCTTAAAGACCGTATGATCAGGAAATGTCAGCGCCTCGCAAAGGCCTACTCTGCAGCCAACCCCGGAACTCATGTACCCTTTCTTACTATCCACGCTCCGCCTGACTTTCGTGTCAAGGAGATAGAGAAGTGGATTCGGCATCATGAAGGCTCCGACCTTTTGAAGAGGATGATACCCCCTGGACAGCGTGGTTCATTCTGCTGCGATCGTTGTGCAAATTTGGTGCCTCACAACCACAATGTGCCAGCTCGTCGTTCCTCTACCCAATCTGCTCATTCCCGCCATCCGCCTTCATCAGCAAAATTGCCGTCAAAAAGCTCTACGCTCGCAAGACGTCCTAACGCGCTTACGAGCGATATTAAAGGCGCTAGCCGTAAACCCCCCTCCCCAAGTAGATCGTCTGTCACCAACGAATTTGCTGTTCAACGCACCAGGGAACAGGAAGTTCGTGCCGAAGAACACTTGACCTTGCATACTTCGCATCATCTCCAGGAAAATGTGACCTCACAGATTGTTGATGTCGTGGAGGAAGATACCGAAGTTCGGGCGTCCGGGCACACCCAAAACTCATCAATCGATAAGGCAATGTTCACTTCAGAGAGAAAGCACCAGGAGGGCAGACGCTCCATACATACTATCGTTGAGGATCCTCACGAACTCAGCGCGGACCGCAGTAATCGCCCCTATAATGAGGATCATTCCGACGTGGAGTCCCTTGGACGCCTCTCCATAATTTCCCCTGATCCGATACCTGTTCCCTACCATGGATCGACCTCGGCTACTTTCATGGAAATATGTGATAGCCCTGTAGATGCGACGTATCCTGAAACGAATAAATCGCGAAGGAGAAACTCGTCTACGGAGGATAGTACTCCCAGCCCTCCATCAGAAGACGAACCTACCACAGATGGTATCTCTCGACCAGATTTACCCCGTAGGCGAAGTAGTCTTAAGCGTAGCAACTCCGATCTCCGGATGAGTATGGCTTATTCCACGAAAACCGTGTCCTGGGCAATGGACAGAGACTGGGCCCACCAAATGACTAAATACCATGCAGCTGCTGCTCAAGTCGAACACGCTGGTGAGTCATTCTCTATATTCCCCTTCACTTTTCTTAATCAATGTGTAGACGAAGAGTGGGGTATCATTTGTCAGCGATATCAGGAAGAATTGGCTGGTTTGAAGGTGCTCCGTCGTAATGTCACTGAAACCCTATCAAAGCTCCGCGTGGAGACGGAGAGACTTCAGCGCGAAGACGAAGTTATCCGGCACCAAGAAGAAAAACTACGCCAGGGATACGAGGAACTAGAGCAGAAGCACGGTCAATACCGTGCAAAGAGTGAGCATCACGACTTCTCGAACAACGCACGCCTGTTCTAACTTACCTTTTTTTGTTGACAGTTAATGCCGTCCTGCAAGAAACAGAACAAGTAATAACTCTTTGTGGTACAAAACGGGACGGAGCACTTCAAGGGTCGTAAGGTATTTTGTTACCGAGGTTGTAATCCATCACCAAGAACACGGCTGATTTACATATTTTCCCTGGATATATGATACATTTGTTACTATACACCAAATCTCCTGCGCTGTTATGGAAATGATCAAGACTGAGCGCCTTGATTACAAGTAGACCACATGCATTGTGATTATTTACCCCGTTTACATGGTTCAACAGGTTGGCGATCGTAGCGAAGTCAATATTACGTAAACATCACCTTTTTTTTTAAGCACCATTTCGCGGCTGATCGTCTCCCGCGTCATCGCGCCCAATGCGATAACCTCACCTTTTTTCATAATATGTAGTAGGTATCTGGAAATCCTCCAAGCCAGCTGTATTCATTATCAATAACCACCATGAAAATCCTAATGCAAGCATATCCAAGGATCCATTGAAGTTATTGAGTCGTATCAGTGAAATAGTGCCACGACGGAACTCGGTTCCGAATCATGCACTCCCTTTTGAGGTAAGAAATACTGTCTACGTAGCGAACTTTTTACTTAACGAACTTATTTTCCATAGGAAGTCACCAGGGAAGTCGAAACGAACGGAGACGACTGGAAACTTGAATAAAACATCTATGGTGTCGTACGATAATTAACAACACTAAAACACAAATGGCCCACAACAGCTGTTGCAGATGAATACCTGCAAGAGTATGGCACTCTAATAGGAAATACCAAGCAATACGCCCCAACCCATCCATTACAGGTGGGGACTGACACCACCTGCCAGTAGCAGGTTGGCGACTCCAAAATTGATGGTGGTGACACCATGAGCTATTAACAACGTCAAAATCAAGGATCGGCGTGTTTGCGGGTCGGCCGAGTGGAAGTGCGCGCGAACACCGGCCGTCTGTAGACAGTGCGCCTTCTGGATGCTTGCGCAGCGCACGTGCTTCCAGCCGCTCGTCAAACACGGCAGCTTGGTGGCGAAACGCGATGGAGAGGAGTGCAGGGTGTATTGCACACCCATGCCGCACTGCCGAACGGGCATGCTGTGCAACGACACGACAATGTCGACGACTTACGAATCTGCGAATACATGCTGTTGAACTGCGACAAATAAAGCAGCCAGACGGCGGTGGGCAGGTACTCATCGTGTGCCGTGCACGAGCACGAGTCGTGGGTGGCGACGCGTTTGCTACACAGCGCAGGTTGTCAGTAAATGGTACATCAGCTGACAGCCATCGCCAACGAGCATGCTCAGTGCCAGTTTTCATTGGCGCAGCATGAGTATGGGGCGAGAAAACGATGGCAAGGTACATGACGCGGGAGGGCGAGAGGACGGTGGTAAGGAGCGGACGGAGGCGCGAGGTTGAGTGCAGTGCACCCACTCTCCCCGCTCCCCATTGGTTTCGCCTGACGATGATCGCCCTCAAACTCTCATTTCATCTCACCTGACGATAACGACGCGTGTCACTGTCGCCGTCACTGCATCAGATCTTGCGCCGTCATCTCGGCTCTTCTCGCGCATTCTCTACTCACGCACCCTTGTCTCTACTCACGCACTGTCTCTCGTCTGCCAGTGCCCGCCCATGCGGACCATCCGCCATTTATTCACACCTACCCGCGTAACTCACTTTCGCATCGATCACACACGCACTATCTGCCGACCCTTCACACGCCCCCTTTTTCGTCCATACACCATCCGCCTCTCCACATGTGCACCTCGTTCTCTCTCCCTCGTACTCGCGTACCTTCCACTGCGTCTTCACGTGCACCCGCCTATCTCCCATGCACGTCACTCTAGCTTTACTCCCCTGGCTATAGCGGTAACGCAAGCGATAACCCGAGAATCATGCTATCATGGTTGTCACATTGTCATCGCCATTGTCATCATCACTGCTTTCATTCCCTATTTCCCTTGAGGCTCACCTTGCTTAGCCCACTCTTGCCCTCACCTGACGATGCCGATGACAATATGGTAACCAGTTGGCTGTGTCGTCTTTAGCGTGTCACTGACGCGGGGCTGGCAGTATAGTGACTGCCTGTAATAGATGGGTAATGTGAACTATGGCCTCGCGAGTCGAAGCTATTGAAACTGCATATTTTTTTAACCCGCGGTTTATTGTCCTTTGGGGCATTACCTCACGGTATACCGAATGTGCGTTGAGTATTATATGATAAAATGATAAAATTTAAGCAATAAGACCGGCACTGCAAGTTGCTGACTAGGACCACTTAGCTAGACTCAAGCGAGCATTGGCAACTTCAGGCAACCTACATTCCATGTCAGTCTCTCCAATACATTTGTGACATGTGCATGTTCAAGTTTTGTGGACACCGTGCTTGGGTATTATGATGGCAGTTGTTTCCATCTGAGTGGGAAGGAAGCTGTCAGTGTAAGACTGCTTTGTTGTAAACAAAGTATTTGACGACGAAGACGGGCCCCGCTTCTAGTGAGTAGCTCTGGGAGTTAAGGCAATAACAATGGTAATATATTCGTAGACGATATTCGTAGTACATTTATCAATATTATCCAGCATGTTTGTGCTCAGGAGAGCGCGGTATAAATAGAATCCAGCATCCCCTCACAACCCTCAGTACTCAGCTCCACCCGTGGTTCTTGGCGATCTCCTTCAGGACGGCCCCAGCGCGACTTTCGTGGGCAAGGCTGATCAGCCAAGGAGTAGCAGTTGACTGTTTACCAATGGCAACATTAGTATACTTGCTTGCCGCAACTCGAGTCTGGACCTCCTTGATTATCTCTGTTCCTAATTGCGTACCGACGCTTAGCACCTCCTTAGATGTGCTCCATGAGATGGCAGCTTCGGCGGCGGTAGCCAGAGTAGAGCCGATTTGCGCAGACCCTTTGGAGAACGCTGGAATACCCTTTTCGTGCACATAGGACCAATTCTTCTTCAATTCTTCTTCAAGGGGAAGCAGGCTGCATAATAATGATGGATTCTTCGAGATGCTTTCGCGCAATTGGGGGCTTATTCGTTGTTGTTCAAGGACAGACGGGTGAATAGTCTCGTGCGTTGTGTCACTGATCTGAGTGGGAATCTGACGCGTGTTTTTGAGAGACAGGACGAATATTCCGGTACGAGAACTGCCTTGGGTCAAAAACGGCGCAAAGGCGGGTGGTATGTGTGAACTCACTCATGAGGGGGTTGCTCTCCCCAAGAAGCGACTGGGTCAGGAAGTGACTTAATATACTCCAAATCCACAGAAAGTATGTCTTCGATGTTAGCCGCCATCCACGTGAGCGTCAGATCCGATAGGTCATGGTCTTGCCAACCACCTCCGATCTTTCGGTCGCGCAGTCAAAAATAGTGATCGATGAGCACATTAGTTATATTAAAACTCACATCCGAGTGCTCGCCTACGATCAAATTCACGTCGCTGAGTTCACCTCAATTGGAGAGGAAATCGACTCACCGCTGAACCAACACTAAATATGATGTATCAGTATCCACATCTGAGTTATTGGTTTCCGCCTACCTGCTTCAAAATTTGCCCCTTGCGACGGCCAGCTTCCGTCTGCACAAATTTGTTGCAGTTCTAGAGATGCAATACGCGTCTCGATTAAAAAAAGAAAAGCCGCCGAGATGCAAAATGCTTACAAAGTCAAGTCGTTCTTCATTAATAGCCAGTGCTTGATACGCGCGCTCGATATGTTCCCCGAGTTCAGTATTTGGGAAGCCAAATATCGATCTAGTGGACGGCGATTTGCGAGTAATCTCCTCCGGCAACCCAACAGATCCGACGGTGTCGAAGACGCCAACACATCTGGTCACCGGCGGATTACGATAAAAGTTACCAGGGGATAAACAAAATGCTCACTTAATTGAAAAGCCGTGGTTGTCAGAAGTAGCTCTCAGCTGTCCGTGGGAATTAGGGGACGTCCAGCGAGAGAGTTCAGTCTGTAACTTTGCTATTTCTGGGAAATACTCACGTATCTCAATCAGCAGTCACGCAGTCTGGGAATCAAGAACAAACCTGCAGGGTCATTCGATTTACCTAATTTTTGGTAGGTAACGAAGATGTCTGCGAAGTGGTCCATGTCTTTCTTATCCAAAATGCCGATTGCGCCCTGTATGACACAATAAGTATCGCGCACAGCATTTGTGTTGAGGAAGAAACTCGCGATGAACATAGCAACCATACGCGCCGTGTATGCACCCTGATCCGAGGTGGTGTCAGAGAAGAAGGGATGGATTCTTCGAGTTACACTCACTCTCGAGAAGCCGAATAAAAAGATCTGCAGTATGTTAGTGGAAGTATCATTCGTAACAAAAGCGAACAGTGTACCTCATCCCCGGGATGGAAATTCCTGTAGATGATGAAATCAGACTCGTCAAAGGGACATTCTTCAAGAGGTCGCTTACTGAGCAATAAAAGCGTAAGCCTCTTGCACCTTTTCCACTGCCAGCGGTGTAAGTTGATGCAAGAAGAGTGGGGTTTGCTTACCTAGCGACGCTCCGGTGGCACCTGCGAGGCACTTCAGCCGAGTGTTAGCAGCAAGATACGCATGGGCTTGCCTTGAATGTATTCCGAGTAAAAATTCGGTGAACTCCCGATGCCAGTTTGATAAAACACAATTTGCGGTATCGCGTCCTTGCTGTTGGAGCGACCGTAACGTGATTAACGAAACATTTACCACATTGTTGCGGCAACATACCCCCGTTCGTCGTGGTGGCTGACCGCACGGGAGAGTTTCTATAACCGAGTCTACACATCTGCCTTGAACTGGGTGTATGCGTGCAACACTCACTAGAATGTTAGTATACTTCCAACGATCATTTACGACGACTCCGTCTTGCCAAGTTCTGCCATGATCATTAAGATAGGAAGTTAAATCACCTCCAATTCCGGCAAGCCTTACCCGTCGCAGCAAACTATCATTCTTTTCTTGGTCTTGAGGAGCGATTTTGACACTCTTACGACCTCAGCTGTGGATGTTTGAGCACGATCGGACCCGGCAGCAGGCGTGGAAGGCATGGTAAATGAGTGAGGCTTTACGAAGGGGGTTCTAGTCATCCTGGAACTCCCTCAGACCGGCATATTTATCCCCGTAGCGGTGTCGTTCCAGACCAGGAATCGTGACATGTGACAGCTGTGTCCAGTGGCGGCCGCTGACTTTGCCACGTCCCAGGAAGTCCCTGAATTTCCCAAATTCCAGGGGCATCCGATACACGTCTCGGTAATGATCATCACTGAAAGTAGCCGGACACAGCATCTTAGTTGCCGACCCTCGGAAAGTAACAAACACCGCTACAAAGGGCAACGAAAAACGATTCAAACCTAATACAACGGGTCACACGGTGATTTCATTGAGCCGGTTCTTTGCCTTGTTCGACGGAAGCACCGGCACGGACGAGTCCATTCAATGGCGAGCCATTTACCAAACCTGCAAGTGGACGCTGCATATGTATGCCAATCCAACTACACATGCAACTATACTTTAATAACATGACGTCGCCGAACGAGAAGGAGATGAAGCCCCGTAGCAGTCCATTCAAGTTGATGCGAGGTGCATCGTAGTCTTGATTCGAATGCCACTGTCGCCATCAGTGCCCATCGCTTCGACAACAGCCTCTTCTAGTCAACAACATTTATCGCTCTCCATTCGAATGCCGGTGCACTGGAGTCGACACCTGAACCCGAGCATTAGCTATGACATTGAGGATCTCAGCCGCTCGGATCGATTACTGAAACCTACAAGCCGGGGCTAACGATTTACGCCGCCGCCTTTCAAACTTCAACTATATTCTCCACGGTCTACCAGCCAATGAGGACCGGTGCTGCATTATGTCTCGCCGTTCGTGGCTTTGTGGCTCCGGTGTGCCTGTGGAACTTCAAACACTGGCTGAAACACCATCTTACACATGATCATATTGCGCTGCCATTATGATTGCTGTCCAGATCAGTTACTGAGGTCGGAAAGCACAGCTTCATCCCAATTGCTTTTCGACTTCATCTGATTGATGACACGATATGTGGCTGGCCATCGCGATCAAAGGGAACAAAACAGCAAAGACCAATAAAATGAGCAGTGTCGTCACTAGCATCAGCGGACTAATTTGCGCAATTGAGCACCAGATTTTTCCGAGATTTAACTGGTTTGTTATTAAACAAAGTGGTTGGGCCTTGCAGGAACTTACTTGGTCCAATGGATTTGAGATTGATCTCAATCACAACCTTTATAATGGTAGTACTACGCTGGTGGTCAAAATTCAAAAACATCTATCGTGCGAGACCGATCATTACTTCGCCACGGGAGCGGATATCAACAACTGCGTCGTTGCAACTCTCAAACGGCACATTCCATCACTCTCCAGCTAAGCGTTCATTTCTGAAGTTTGCAGATGTAGTTAAACTGGTTTTCTTGAGTAGCGACGTACCCGTGGGATCGAGCGAAGCCGCGAGCCGTTTGTTCGACAACAAAACGTCGCGAAACTATATGGAGATGGGTGAAGAGTTACAATTTATCAAAGTACGGTTCCCGGGAACAGTGCTTGCCCTGAATGATTTTTCTGTAGCTTTCGTGAGACAAGAAATGAACCTGCATTTACGGCTGTGTCTTCTGGATGAGAATAGGATTCGTCGCACTTAGTCACTCAGTTCATGTGTATAGTACGCACTGCAGTCAAAGAGCGCTCATCGTGCACACGCCGTTGTGCGGTATCCAAAAAGAGGTGAAAAGGGTACAACACGTCGGGAAGATGCACAACAGCTCTACCGATGAATCCCAACCGTTGTTTCTCATCAATGAATGGCGGGATGTTGTTAAAAAGTGGCAACGAAGGCATTTTGATGGGTGCCACCATTGTCGTTGGCAATGTGGCCTAGGATGAATGTAGCAGCAGCAGCAGCATCGCGTTATACCAACCAGGACCCGGCACCGCCTAATGATGGAAGTAGAATAATAAGAAGGCCGATTCTTGGTGTGCCACAGGAACTGGCATATGCCATGGTGTGGCGATGAGTTAGAGTTAATTAACGATTAGGCAAACAAAACATCGTATACGGCTCTAAGAGGTCACCGGTCACCCTCGATATTCAGACCAATGTCGGCTGTTACACCAGCTGCTTCATCATCGGGTGGTGTCTCGCCTACAACTGCAGCTCCTCAGGATCCCAATTCTGTCGACCGCCTGGTTCTGGATTACCTCCGCTCGCGAGGTCACAAGAAAGCAGAAACTGCGCTCCTCGAAACACTCGACGCCGGGACCACAGAAGATACTGAAAAAACCGTGTCTTCCGATGAATTGGTCAAGACTCTCGCAGTTTTTGCACAAAGGCCATCGCGCCCGGGAGAGAACGTTCTAAAGGACAACATCAATGTCCTTCAGGAGTTGTCGACGATGGGAAATCCCCCCAACATACAGAACCTGATCGCAAGTTTGGGTGGTGTCGGAGCTGAGGAAATACTATCTGTCGATCCTACTGACAAGCACGAGGGTTTCAAGGAACTAGAAGCATGGGTTGAAGGTTCCTTGGACATGTACAAGGCATGCATCCTCATTTTTTCGTCGCGTTTATGCTAACATACATATCAAGCCTGAGTTTCGTCCTATATTATACCCCATATTCTGCCACTTCTATCTTGATCTCATCCAGAAGGGCTTCAAAGAGGCTGGTGAGTACACCAATTGTTTTTCACGAACGAGACTCAGCAACTCTTAAGCGATACGATTTTATTCTGCATTCGCCCCCGCGCTTGCACCCAGTCATAACTCAACTCTTCATCACCTCTCTACATTACTTCTGCCTTCACATGTCCAGAATGATCCTTTGGCGCAACGTTTTCTGAACGAAAAATACATAGTCAGGATGAGTCGATCGGGGTTCAGTCTACTTGTTGGGTGGTTGACAGAGGGCGTTGGTGGCGAGGCGCTTGGAGCAGGAGGGGGCTTTTCAGGTGAAATAGGGAAGAGGGGGAGATCGGCTGTTATGCGCGTGGTGAACAACCACCTACGATTTGATGGTGAATAATTTCTTTCTCGCCTCATTTCACCCGCTCATTTTCTTCTTAGTCGCTTCTGTCAGCACGACCACCGTATCCGCTAACGCATGGGAAGAATCTACTGGGCTTCTTTCTTCACTTATTCCTAAAAACAACCAGGTTATTTCTGCTATCCCCAACCCCAACACGTTTAATGCCTCCAAGGGAGAACTCAAACTCGGCCCTCCTCCTATCTCGGACGATTTACGTGCAGAGACAGAACGTGTCCTCCGAGAACAAGCGATGCTAGACCGAGATCCTAATGCACAATATGACGTTCATTTTTCTCGTCAACAAGCCGTTCCGGGAATTATTTCGCCAACGGAAGCGGACATGCTCCCTCATCCGCCGTCGTTTAAAACGATTGATGTGCAAAGGGAAGTAGAAAAAGTGCGTGATGCAAGAAAACGTATAAGGCTTGAGCCCTTAGCTCTCACCTCTGTGGATCTTAGTTCCGCAGTTGCACGGGCTCGAGCTTTGCCAAGCATCTGCGCCTATACGTTGCATGATGTGGGAGAGGGGTAAGCCTTTTTGACTTCAAAGTTTTCACTCGATGAAGATAAATGACGCCAGTGCTCCCTGCTGCGCCTTTTCCTCTGATACTACGCTAATGGCGGCCGGCTTCTCGGAGAGTTATATTCGTCTATGGAGCCTCAAGGGTGAAAAGCTTAGGGGAGTTCGGAACGATAAATCGCCCGATTCAGTGAAAAATTGTAAGTTGTTTGAAGTCTTAGTTTTGCATCTGAATCTAAGTTCGATATCTATAGCTGGAATATCCAGACTTCGAGAGAGAGAAGATGCCACGACTCGAAAATTGATTGGTCACAGTGGGCCGGTTTACTCACTTTCCTTTGATCCCCTCGGAGGTTCTGCGGTACCCCCGAGGTATCTCTTGTCTTCCTCCGCGGATGCTACAGCCAGACTGTGGTCGCTGGACACGATGACTAACGTGGTCGCCTATCGCGGTCACCAACAGCCGGTCTGGGATGTGCAGTGGAGCCCCATGGGTGTCTATTTCGCGACTGCTAGTCGGGATCGGACCGCCAGACTTTGGTCCACGGATCGCACGTCGTGTCTCAGAATCTACATGGGACACTTGAGCGATGTTGACGTGCGTAGATTGGCAATAGTTCATCTCTCTGACTTAATCATCCATTAAGTGTGTCCGCTTCCATCCCAACTCGTTATATCTGGCAACCGGGTCGAGTGATTGGACAGCTCGCCTGTGGGATGTACAGCGCGGGACATGTGTGCGGGTATTCATTGGGCATCAAGGAATACTTTCCACACTGGCGGTGAGTCCAGACGGAAGGTATCTTGCCAGCGCGGGAGAAGACCTTGCCATCAACCTCTGGGACTTGGGATCTGGCAAGCGGATCAAAAAAATGACTGGGCACACCGCACCGGCATATTCTTTAGCATTCAGCGCCGAGTCATCGATGCTTGTAAGCGGGGGTGCAGATTGGACAGTACGGTGCTGGGACGTCAAGGGCTCTGGTGGCCAAGGCAAGGCACGAGAGAATGGGATGGATGAGGTTTCCGGGCTTCGCACTGACGAGGATGAAACTAATGAGACGTATGTTTCACTGGAATTCGTCTTGTCAACCACCAATTGAATTCGTTGGCTACAGTTCCGACTTACTGGCAACCTTTCCTACGAAGAGGACTCCCATAAACCAGGTCTACTTCACGCCGCGCAATCTTTGCCTTGTCTCAGGTAGCTACCTCACTCCGGAAATGAGATAGGTTGTTTTGAGAGACCCATACCGAGATACGTTCTCGGACCGCTATCTGATGGCTTGTTGACAGGCATCCTCACAATCATAGTATCCACAGGCCCTTTCACGCATGGTCAAATGATTTAGCTGTTGAGTCTCACCTGGCCCATATGACCCGTATTCATTGTATCGAGCGACAAATTCTATATACGTCGTAACAGTGCTCCATGACTTTCATTGAATGTTTCCCAAGCGGGATTTCGTGCGAGGATGAGAACACTCCCCTGATTAGGGGTTTTTCTCGATGACTTTGGTCGGGTCTGCATCGCAAGCGTCGAGTTTAGGCATTTGACAGTAGCAGACAAAATGAAAGAGATCACGTGACCAAATAGAATGAAAGGACGCACCCAAGTCGCTCAGTAACTTGTTCCACTGCCCCTCAAGATACCTGAGCCTTACACGCTTCTGCAAGGGTATTTACATCGACTCGCGGTTCTGTAGGACGTTTCCTATTTTTCATTTAGATGGATGCCATGGAAGAAGATCCCATAGTGGCGACTGGCTCCTCCTTCCCTGGTGGTGTGCTTGATGTACAGGGTTTGCCGAGTCACACATCCCCTCCGTCTTGTATGTTCTTATCGTAGATGCTTTGCATGGGCCATCCCGCTGAACTTCTGATTTTCCCCCGCTCCGTCGCACCTGTGCATACCACACTTTTGGCATGTAGTAGCGCCGATACCGACACCCTCGCGCGAACTTCGAGATATTCAAGTCAAAGTGCACATAAGAAGACCAGAAAGGGACTCTTGGGTATACCTCGGGCGTGCTCTCGTCTCGCAGGAGATCGCTGGGCAATCATCACGTGTCGGTATGAGGCAATCTTCCCATGTAACGAATTTTGTGTTGATCGCTGTTGCGCCCAGTGGTACGTTCCATGTCGTCTGGTAAGGTGATGGTTTCGTTTGGCGAGGTGAGTGGCCACATGCACCTCTTTTCTTTTCTTTCCCTTGACGATGCAATTCGGGGTACGTCCAGCTATCGGATTTGCAAGCCGAGAAGCGTGGTAACTTTGTCGTCATCGGATGCGTAGAGGGCGCTCGCGTCGTGTCATGGTCGTTGAACGTATGTTGCACTCAGGACACGTTAGGTGGCAAAGCGTCTGACGGAGTGTATCCAGGCATTGAACAACTCTGACACCCTCCGTTTACTTGCAAGTATCGAGCTTGCCTGCTACAGGTGCAAACTTGCGCTCATTGATCCCCGTAATCATGCCAAGGCACGTAGACGCATCGAACGCGTCATCAAGGATGACAAACGCAAGAGACATAAGCGGCGTAAAGATCAGGATGCTATGATCGATGCATTCTCCAAGCAGAATCTAGATGGTGATGACATCGAACCGAACTCATGACGCTCGTAGGAATGGCAGGATAACGTGCAACTAGAACTCTCAAGGACTGTAGTTATCTGAGCTTCGACCTGTTCTCTTCCCAGGTCGTACCAGGTTGTACCCAGTGTTGTATTACTTATTGATCACCCATATGGTAGCGATCATGTTCTCAACCCGTTTCTGTTTCACCGACACTGCACCTTGATATATATATATGTAATTGCAACAACTGCAAAAATTCCGTTCCCGAGTGCTTCTAAACTGGGGAAGCGTTAACCAACTTTACGGAAATGCCAGCATTACTGAAGAAAACAAGCGAATGAATGCTCCGAGTCGATTCAACTCGGAAATAAATATTTGATATCGAATCAACCTATTCCGTGAATCAACTGTTCTTCAACAAAGGATGGATTCTATCGCAAAGTCACAACGAGACCTGTTTCAACATCCCGAAGATATGGAGTGTAGTGTACAACACTGAAATCAAAAGGGTTACTCTGGGAGATGGGAAGAGGACTGCAGTGGTTCATCTACATCCTTTGGTCCTGTCAGTGGCACCGGTTGCTCCTCTGTAGGATGCATCGCCAGTGTTCTTCGCTCTGAATATTGTGGAGGAAGTTCAATGACCTCGGCTTCATCCTCGGGGAAATTGTCTTCAGCATCAGTGTGGACAATAAAGCGGGCGGGAGACTGATAAGCTGTCATCCCAGCCATCGCAGCCTTCCGGCGGCCGCTCGATGACATGGATGAACTAGCAACGTCACCAGGTACCGCGAAGCTATCAGTGTTTGCATTCGAGCTTGTTCGAGAGTGCAAAGTGTTACGCATTCCTGATGTCTGGAACGAGGGCTCTGACGACGGTGATATCTGCTGATAAGAAGCTGGTGTTGCGGGCGAGCTGGATGCAAGTGGGGGGACCAGGTGGTTGGTGGAACCAGACTGATAGGGGAAAGGGTATATCGGAGGGTGTTGGAAGTTATCCATACCAGGATCGAGTTCCACCGAGTCTGGACGACGCGACCGCGTCGGAGCGAGGCCATATGATGAACGTTTGTGGCGTTGGCGTTTCAAGTAGAGTACTGCCAGCGCAACGATAGCAGTAATGGCTAGCACCGCACCAACCGCTGCGCCGATAATGGTACCGGAAGAGACGCCGGGGGTTGTTTTGGAAGATGACGTGGGGGAACTGGTTGATGAAGTGGATGTAGATGAAGGAGTGGGACTGACAGTGGAGGATGGCGAGTTAGAATTGAGACAAGTAGCATCACTGGAAGAGGCGACGAGCTCATTGGAAGAGGAGCCGCCCGGTTTACCACTAGCATCAGTTAATGTGAAGATAATCGTGGTTCCAGCTGCAACATCAGCAACCCATGAGTAGCTTAATCCGGATGAAGGGGTGTACAAAAGGAACGAGTCGCCGCCAGGAATGAGTCCCTAGTTGTAAACAAAGTTGAGTCGAAATAAAGTGTTCAAGTGTTCAAAAAACAGACCGCAATTGTGATTGGTAAAGTGGCCCCACTATAACCGTCGAAGGTATAAGAGCTAATGCTTTGTCAATATCGTATCCAAGAAATCGGGACGTTGACGCACCTGCATTGTTGCAGCGAATAAGGCAGGTTAAATTCGAAGGGCAGGGTGGCATTGGCAGTATTACAGGATGCACTTCCGACGGGCGCTCCCACAGTGAGCAACTCGGATGTTCCACCTGTTCCAAAGCCAGTTGCGTCGGACATAGTCACCAGAAATCGCTGCCCCTGGACGAACGGGACGGCCGGAATTTGATATGAGCCCTCATTGTTATTAAACGATGACGATGGTACAGAATAGTTCCTTGGAATGGCGTAGACCTTGGGGGAATGGGTTGAGGTGGCATTTAAATCCTCTGGGGATGACTCACGGGTGTCAACGTAATTTGGAAGGGAGCCTGACCCCCTACCATCGGAGCGAGTTGACATGGATTCGTGGAGAAATAATGCCTGGCTCACCCACCTGTCCAAGTGACGTCCAGAGGGCCGCATTCAGTTGGTGACGACGACCCGATGGTTACATTGAACGATAGTGCAGAGGAAAAGAAAAAAGCAAAGACTAGAAATGGTGGGATAAAAGAGAAAGGCATACTCGAACGATGGACGGCAGCTTGGCAAGGGATTGCCCTCCAAGAGCGCCTGGGCGACGGGAAATATTGTATGAGTGGAAAAAACGCTCATGTGCATTAATCCCATCTGCTAGATTACATCAGCAAGTTTTGACGGCATGGCGTCTGGCCCTGTGACCATGACGATTAGCGGCGAAATAGCGAGGCATGAAAGAACGGTATCAGCAGCTCGCGGAAAGACGGTGCGTGTTTTATAGTGTTCATAGTGTGGGACACCGTCAGCGTCAGTGCATTTCTGGCAACAAGGCAGGGTGAGCACCGTACATTATTAGGGGCGATGCGAAAGCAACCAAAATAAGTCGCCGCACGAATATCACGGGATTTTCCGTGCGCCTTGCCTTTGGCCGGACTGTTCTCCTCGTCGACAACAGCGTCAAGAAACCCCCCCGGTAAGGTGCGTCTATCCTTCCGACGGCACGTTTCTGGTCCACGAGCATGGCCCATCGTTTGATGATGGATATTGAGAGTGGCGTTTGAATCGATGGGTGGATGGGCCAGACTGTGATGGATGTCCTTCACCTCGGTGCTGACCTGTTCTTTCGCAGATAACAGATGGGTTTCGCACATAACAACGGTCCGTGGTCAATCTACCACTATCGCGCCGTGACCTGATTTTGGCGTTTGTGTGCCAGTTCTCCACGCCAACCACTTCCGCAAGGATTGGCAGCGCCGCGTGCGCACCTGGTTCGATCAACCTGGCCGCAAACTTCGTAGACGCACAGCCCGCAAAGCCAAGGCTGCCAAGCTCGGCGTCCGTCCGCTCACCCTCCTCCGCCCTGCTGTCCGCGGCCAAACCGTTCGCTACAACCGCAAGGTCCGCGAGGGCCGCGGATTTACCCTTGCCGAGCTGAAGGAGGCAGGCATCAACCGCAAAGAAGCTCGTGGTGTTGGCATAGTCGTCGATCACCGAAGGAGAAACTTGAGTGAGGAGGGAAAGGCTCTCAACGTCGAACGGTTGAAGGTCTACAAGGACAAGTTGATCGTCTTTCCCCGGAAGGCATCCAAACCCAAGAAGGGTGACTCCACTGTAAGTTCTTGGGTAGTCGAATCGAACCGCTGATCTGAACACGCTATCAGGGTGATGATCTCAAGGCCGAGACAACACGAGCCGCTTTCCCTCTTCCCGATCCATATGTTCAGGAACCCCCCCGCAAAATTACTGACGACGAACGATCATTCGAGGCCTACAGAACCCTTCGCATCGCTCGTGCCAATGCTCGGTATGAAGGTGTACGCAAGGCACGGGCTGCAAAGGTATGTCCACATCACTCGATGGTGCAGCGTGCTAAGTAACTTTCAATATCCAGAAAGAGGAGGAGGAGGCGAACAAGAAAAAATAAATGCCTTTGCTTACCGTATTCTTTGTATGCTGCCTTTTCCATTCATGTATCCTCTCAAAATCCAAACGCATTCGGCGCTGGACTGGGTTTGGAATGCAACATGTCGTATGAGCATGATTTTCATTTGCTTTTCAACATCAACCATGCAATTATGAATGACTTGAACCATGTTCTATACGATCTACTAGGGTAACTAGTGGTCCGTGAGTCTCAAGAGTAGTCGCGGATTATAATTATGGTATATATACGCAACAAAAATGTGGGTGAAATGTTCCTTAGTTCCCCTTCTTGACGGCTTCTTGAATTTCTTTCTCTGCAACGACACCAACAATGCGTGCTTGATCTGCAACATCCTTGAGAACGCCCAAGACGTCTGCATTACCCTTGACAAAACCAAACTCGGCGTAGGTAAGCCCCTGCTCCTTAGCGTATTGTTTGACTAATCCGCTGGCCTCTCGCAAGTTGTGCCGCGGAAGACGAGGAAAGAGATGATGGGTGACCTGAAGGTGAAGGCCGCCATGGAGGAAGGAAAGATACGGAGGACAAATGACGTCAGTCGTTGTCCTGAGCTGGCGATGAGGGAACGACTCAGTAGGGCCAAGGTCGACGGTGGACATGGAGAAATGCGAAAGTACAATCTAGATTATTTCTACTGAGCGGCGTGATGTTCCGGACGAAGAATAGTACCCACCTGAACATGGAGAGGGCTGGTGACTACGTGAGAGACGACGAAGTAGATGAACGCGTTGGTCCACGAGCCGCAACCCTTGAGAAGTGCAGCAAACCAACACCAAAAGCAGACGACACCAACGACCTCTAGCCACCATGACCATCGGCCACCTCTTGCCCTGCGCGAGTCAAACGCCTTGCGGACCAAGAAAGAATAAGAGTTTGCGTATAGGTTAAATCTACCAAAAGCAAGGAGGAAGTAAAATAGCTTGTGTTGGACGGAGATGAAAAATGCGGTGACATGATCAAAGAGCATGGTACGCTTGTAATAGGAGGACCACAGGGACTTGAAGAACGCGGTTGAGATTGCGATAAACGGGAGATGTTCGATATCAGGGTCGCTGGGGAAGGGTGAGTGTGACGGTAACGAACAAGGTATGATACCTACTGAGAGGGGTGGTTCGTCACGACTGATGAGACAAGGGTGAGCCTACGTCGGGAGAGCAATGGGGGACTCACGGTGGTGTACATTATGATTCTGAGTCGAGGGCAAGATGTCAAGAGCTGGAGGCGAAACAGGGAGGAGGACTTACGTCGACCCACCAGCCAACGCTGAGACCACCGACAAAGTCTGCCAGAAAAATGGCAATGAGACGATCTATAGACCAGTCATGTGTAACGCCCAAGTGTCCAAGGTCGTGCACGGTGAAGGCGAGCTGGTGCCAGAGGAAACCGAGGGAAACGGCACTAATGAAGAACCAGCCATGCTGATATGCATAGGCGGAAGAAGCGGCCAAAAGCAAGTATCGGGCAACTTCAGGGCCATACCCGGTGAGGTAGCGTGTCTTGTAGAGGCCAGCATCGGTGATGCGCTGGTGAAGAGCTTTGTAGGCAGCGGAATGACGGGCTTGTACGTCGAGGGACAAATCGGAGGGGGGAGGCTGGAGGGTAGCGAGGGAGGGGCCGTTTTTGTCGAGCACAAGGGCGCTGTGAGTGGGTGCAAGAAGGGTTTCGGAGGACAGGCCGGAGGGGGAAGCGACGGGGAGGGCTTCGTTGTGCCAAGCGAGAGAGCCGTCTGGTGCTAACTTGGGGACCCAACCGGACATGATTGGGGGGAGGAGGGGGTCCCAGACATCACCTGCAGACGACCTGACGGTGCCGATGGCATACTTTTTGATGGTATGGATGGTGTGTTGAGCATGGTACGCATGAATCTCGTCTGCAGCGTCGCGACCGACGAAGTGGAGGATTGCGAGCGCGCCGCCGGGATGGGCAGCGAGCCAGGAGTGGGGTATGCGGAGGAGGAGGTCGTTGTAGACGACGAGAAGGTCGCCGGCGAGAATGCGGGCGGCAACGTCGTGGCGAGACCAGAGACGCATACTGAGAGCGACGGTCAAGTTGAGCTGTTTATATACTCTTTCACCAACACCACCACCACGACCGCCGCGACGACGCTTTATTTTATTCCCCTCGAGCTCATCGTCAAGCACGACGAGGACAGACATGCAGTCTAAGCCACCGTCAAAACCCCAGCGCGACCCGACGACTCAGCCCTCCTCGCACGCCCCAACTCACCCCCTCGCACGTCACAGGACCCGCCACAGATCCTACTCCGACCCCTTCTCGGATCCCGTCCATCAATCAAAGCCCGTCCCCCGTCTCCCACCCGATCCCCCCCCGAAACATCCCCCTCGCTCAAAGATGGCCGCACTGGACAAACCCCTCCCCCATCGCGACAACATCGTCGACGCCGTCAGAGACACCGTGCAGCTCAGCTCTGCGGAACAGCTCCATCAGCCCACCCGCACCAGGACTGGTCGCAGCCAGACCGTCGTTGCGTCTGTCGTTTCCCTTCTTTCCTCCGCCCGAAGTCTGACACGTCCCTTGCAGCAATCAGCCCACCATTGTTCCTCGCACGCACGGCCGTCGCTCCCTCTCCCAGGATTCTGTTCTGCACGCCGCCAATGCTCTCGAAAAGGCAAAGGGGAAACCCCGCGGAAAGAAGGGTTCCGTGCATGCAGACGTCATAGATAGACTCGATTTTAGTGGTGTTGGGCCCAGTGCGTCTTTTTTTTTCTCCTCTCCCGACTCCCTCATCCCACTCATTTTTCCTCCCCAGTGTTCCACCACGACGGCCCCTTCGATGCCTGCGCACCTTCTCGCAACCGACACCGCACCAAGGCCCCAATGCTTGCCTGGAGCAGTCCCCCAGGCCAAGATAACGCCCCTTATTCCCCTCCAGAGGCCTACAAGGGGTCTTTTTCTCCCACGTACGATGCCCCAAAGAAGAAAGTTGACGCTATCGCAGAGGCCTGGGGGATACATGAACCCGAGCCATACGAAGAATTCTTTGCCGGTGGAGGCACCGCTCGCCGTGATGGCGATACCCCTGCAAACTCTATTTATGCCGGTAGGGAGGGTCACGGTTCTCGAAACGGAACTCCACAGCACTCCATCGGCCGGCGTTCAAAGGACGGTCGTGATCTCCGCGAGGTCTACAGAGAGTACCTGGATGATGACGTCAGGCAACCCCAGGCACGAGACAAGGACCGTAACGACAGGGATGGTCGTCGCGGACGCCATGGCGCTCTCCCTCCTCCACAGCCCATCATGGTCCCGGAAGCCAACGATCCCCACCAGTCCGATGTGGAAGTCGGCCCTTTGTCTCCCTCAGGCGCGCCCAGACGAACCAAGTCTCTCATGCAACGTATCCGCAAGATGCGGGATTCCCCCAACGTGCCCATGGGTCACGACGATGCCGAAAAGCCTCCCTCGCCGACCTCGGCAGACCAGTACCGGCCTACTCATCGTTCGCAGCACTCTTTCCTGGGCCGTTTCGCCGGCGGTAATGGCGTCAGTGCAGAGCGTCGCGCGCACATGAAGGAGAACATGTCCCCAATGTCGGACAACTCGGAAACCTATGTATACATTGACGACCCGCGCAAGGAGAAACAACTCCCAGCGACACCCCATGCTTCAACGACTACCCGTACCCCATCGGGCGAAGACAGATATGCTGACTATGACGGCTCACCTGGATCGCCCGGGTCTGGCGCTGGTCTCGGCCGAAAGACCAGCTTGTTAAAGAAGGTCAAGGACGTTGTCAGAGGGCCCAAATAGGCTGAGCATGCCTCATTTCCGGTCTTTTCTTCCTTCCTAGCGGTACTTGGGGGGGTTTTCTTCCCAAGGCTGCGTTTCATATTTTCAACCCGTGTTTTTCTACGCCTCCTCTCGATTTTTGACATTCTATGCTACTTTTTTTTTTCGACTTTGTTCTTTCTCTTCCATCGTGCTTCCTGTATCCATCCTAGCGACCTATTATCTACACATACCCACCTCACTCTAGGTTGTATGTAGGTTTACAACATTTGCGATGTTTATCTAATAGTGTAACACACCCCTTATTTTACACTCTCACATTGAACTCGAGCTCACCAGTGAACTTTCCTGTGGTCGGAGATCTATATTATTCTACTATTGAATCCTGCTTCTTCCAATACTCTCTTCACGTCTTCTATCCTCACCTCTTCCCGGTGGAATATTCCGGCAGCCAGAGCGGATTCTACTTTGGTTTCTTTGAACACATCAACAAAGTGCTCCTTGGTCCCTGCGCCACTGCTGGCAACCACTGGAATCGACACCGCATTTTTCACCATCCGAATTAAGGCGTGGTCAAAGCCGAGGCCCGTTCCATCCCTGTCGATGCTATTGAGCAAGATCTCCCCGGCCCCTAGCTTCTGTGCGCCTTTAGCCAACTCAACCACCGAGACTTCTCGGGTTTCCCGTCCGCCCGAGACGGTGCATTGATACCACCAAGCCTTGCGACACGGATCCGGACTATCGTCCTGCTCATAGACGAGCTCGTCCTTGTACGGTCCATCGTACGTCACTGGGTTTATGTAGGCTCGTTTTGGATCGATCGAGACGACCACCGCTTGGCTGCCATATACCTTGGATATGCTCTCGATCGCGCTTGTGCCGTCACAGATATTGTTCGCCGCGCGTAGCCTCTCCACTGCATACACAGCCTCGGAGCCTATGCTGACTTTGTCGGCGCCAGCGCGAAAGTATGCACCGGCCACTTCAACCGCGGGGCGTTTGACACCATCAGGATCGACGGTGTCCTTGATACCACCCCCGATCGTGAGTGGAACAAAGACTTTCTCGGCAGCAACGCGAACGACGGCAAGCATTGGCTGATCGTAGAGAGGGGAATGACGAAATGAAGTAATATTGAGAAGGCACAGTTCATCAGCCCCCGACGTGTAGTATTTATCGGCGAGTGCAACCGGCTTGCCGAGGTTGCGTACTGCGCCAGCGGTCGCGACAGCAGAAGAGGCGACTTTCTCGCGGACATCGTATTGGTCGCCTTTTGTGACCACGAGATCTCCGTCGTCATTGGCGCGGACGTCCAGGCACGCGATGATACGCTTGGTAAACCCGTCTCTCAACTTGGGAAGACGAGGTACAGGCGGCGGTGGGGAAGCCATCGTACGTCCTGTGCGCGATTGCTCAATCCAGGTTTTCAGGATATGAAGGCCCGCCGGGCCCGATTTTTCGGGGTGGAATTGGGTAGCAAAGATATGATGCTTTCGCACCGTGGATATGAAGACCTCTTGCCCATATTGGGTGGTAGAATGTGCCCACTGCGCGGCAGAATCGGAGGGATCGTATTTGGCGCAGTAAGAGTGAACAAAATAGTAGTGCGAAGTGGACGAGACGCCCTCGAGATTTGACGGATCGGAGGGATCGAGACACTCGACAGAGTTCCAGCCCATGTGAGGGACGGCCTTGTCCGCATCTTCAAAACGAACTATCGGGCATGGTATCTTTCCCAGTCCTTGAACGCCGGGGGACTCGGCAGACGAAGCAAAGAGGACTTGCATGCCGACACATATCCCAAAGTATGGTTTCCCGGAATCCAAGTAGTTTTGAAGAGGCTCGAACAGACCATGGTCGTGCAAGGACTGTATGGCAGTGTGGAAAGCACCCTGGCCGGGGAATATGAGAGCCTGGGAGATGAGATGATGATGCGGAATGAGGTCATCGGCTGGGTTAGAGGTTTACGACAACTTACGGGTGCATCGCACGTCGCATGTAGCTCAGCAAAGTCGCGAGCATTTCTGATCCACTTGTAGTCAGTGTAGCCGAGTCTCGTGAGCGAGTTTGCGAGACTCTGGACGTTTCCAGCGCCATGGTCGAGGAGGAAGAGGCGCATCGCTGACAGACAGATTCTGAGTCAGAGCCGTCGCTACTTCAACCAGAGGCAGACTAGTTCTCGGACTTTCGGAGGCTCAGCAACTCGCAATATGGCGCTCCCCATCCCCATCCCCATCCCGACCTCGTCGCCCCGTGTCGTCTCTGCTTCCTTGTCCCCGTCTCACTCGCTTTCAGACAGGCTTCGTCACAGGGATGCCCTCGCAGCCATTGCCGCGATCAGACAACCCAAAGTACTACACCCCGCAGACAACGAGGGCCTAAGGCTCCTTCTCTTGGAGAACATTAGCCAGGAGGCTGTCGCTTATTTTAGATCCCAAGGTTTTATCGTCGATCACTATACCGCTGCCTTCTCAGAGGCCGAGCTCGTGGAGAAAATTCCCCATTACCATGCCATCGGTATACGCAGCAAAACCCGAATCACGGAAAAGATCATCAAGGCAGCAATAAAGGCATGCAACCTTTCTTTTCTTTTCCGGTTTCCTCTTTCTCATCTAGTTCTTCTCTAGCTTCTCGTCATCGGCTGTTTCTGCATCGGGACCAACCAGGTCGATCTCGCCACTGCCGCCAAGGCCGGGATTCCTGTCTTCAACTCCCCTTTCTCCAATTCCCGTTCGGTCGCAGAGCTCGTCATCTCTGAGATCATCGCACTGTCGCGCCAGTGGTCCCAACGTTCGTACGAGATGCATGCGGGCATCTGGAACAAGCAATCCAAGGGGTGCTGGGAGGTCCGTGGAAAGACGCTCGGGATCGTCGGGTACGGTCACATCGGTTCGCAACTCTCCGTCCTCGCCGAGGCCTTCGGAATGCGCGTCATCTTCTACGATGTGTTCAATATCATGCCTCTCGGTTCCGCTCGTCAGGTCGAATCGCTTTCTGCACTCCTGGCCGACGCTGATTTCATCACCCTCCACGTCCCCGAGCTTCCCGAGACCATCAACATGATTTCAAAGCAGGAGTTTGAGCAGATGAAAGAGGGTTCATATCTCATCAACAATGCGCGCGGTCGCGTTGTCGACATCCCGGCGCTAATCGATGCCCTTACATCCAAACGCCTTGCCGGTGCCGCCCTCGATGTATATCCCGTGGAGCCAGCGTCGAATGGTGCACCTTTCGATGATCAGATCAATCCATGGGCCACTACTCTTCGCAACATTCCCAACGTTATACTTACCCCCCACATCGGTGGTTCTACCGAAGAAGCTCAACGCATGATCGGGGAAGAAGTCTCTCAGGCGCTCACGCGTTACCTTAACTACGGCTCCACCGTAGGGGCAGTCAACTTCCCAGAGGTCGACTTGCGCGCCATCACGGCTGAACAAGGCAACAATATCCGCGTCTGTCACGTTCACACCAATCAGCCCGGTGTGCTCAGACAAGTCAACGATATCCTGTCGCCCTACAACGTCGAGAAGCAGTATTCAGACTCAAAAGGGGACGTTGCCTATCTGCTGGCCGACATTGCCGATGTTAGCCCTTCGGATGTCAATAGACTCAGGGAGACCATCAGCCAGACCAATGCGAACATTCTGACACGTCTGTTGGTGTGATGAATACCCTGGTTTTACATACTATGCCACTCAACTGGTTTGGAATCCTATACAAAAATATCTGTTCACTTGGACAGATGAACGTTAACAAAAATATGTTGCGAGTCGCTACTACATATGACACCCGAGCTTACAGAGAGAATGCATTATAAATTCCACATGATCCATCTTACGGTATCGGTTCCAAAAAGCGCGAGTTCTGAAGGCAGATTATGCATCCTCAGCTTTCCTCCTCAGGGTCTCCTATTCCACCGGAAAGGATAGCAAATGTAGTCTCCATTTCCGGAAGGCACGGTGAATCGTAAATTTTGCATGTCCGAGTGTTTCCGCGAGCCTTCTTGAGTTGTAACCTGGTAGAGAATGAGAAACCATAGTATTTATACTCGCTCGTACCAACCGAGTAGTAGAAGCATGGGCCATGATGTTACCCCCAATGGGTTTCTTCTCATTTGCAGCGTACGGTCCAGCAGATGCATCAGGATTCGACATGACTTGATTTGTGACGACGACGGCAATACCAAACTGGACCAAGGACATAAGCCACCATACATACGCTCAAGGAAACTTACTTCGTCTGCTAGTCGTTGAAGAGTACGCAGAAATTTCCCGAGGTGATTTTGGCGGGCAGAGAGCTCCCCACGACCACTAAAATCTGTCCTATACAAAGCTGTGCAAGAGTCGACAATGAGAAGACAAAACCTGGTGGCGATGAGCAAGTGTCGAGCGACAACAGGATGAGTATGCACAGTACCGTGACTCCGCCATGAGGGCGCTGGCGCTTGTGAGCAGACTATTCTGATGGTCGGCATTATATGCGCGAGCGTACGCGACATTGTCCAGTACTTCTTCTCCATTAAGACCATACCTCTCAGCAACGGCAAGCAAACGAGTAGGGCGGAAAGTGCCCTCGGTGTCGATATACAAACATTTTCCTTCCCCGCCTCCCATGCTGACGGGGAGCTGGCAGGTCACTGAGAGCGTGTGACATAACTGGGACTTGCCCGTCCTGAATTCGCCGAATAATTCTGTTATGGCACCAGTCTCGATTCCACCTGCGTGCGAGTAAGACGGCGGAGCATATAAAGTCAAGTGCCTGATCACAAACCGCCCAGCAAAGCGTCTAGCTGTTTTGAACCGGTTGTGATGTGCACCAACTCAGAACGACGGGCATGTACTTCTGTCGCGCTTTGAAAGCCGAGTGGAACGATTTTCTGTGCTAGTTTCGTGCTATAATTCACGATCGAAACACGTTGGGACGACCCAATGCATACCTTCGGTAAGAATCTTGTCTGCCTTGTTGTCTGATATACCCTTAATAGCCATGAGATTCTTTTTGGGCGTAAAAGCGACGGCTTCGACGGTATGAAGACCAGCGTCTGCGAGTTTCTTGATGTCATTGGCGTGTATTCCGGCTTCTTCTAGCTTTGCAACAAGGAGAGGGCCAGAGAGGGAGTAATCCTCTTGCTGCTCTTCCTGCTGAGATGGTTGAGACATGGCTGTTTGTATTACGTCGAGAGCGTCGTAGAGGGCAGGACAGGACAGTATTAATGACGCGTCTAATCACGTGGGCGCGTAAATACAGATCACATGACTAACTAGCCCGCCGACCAAGTTTGGACTCAAGCAATGCTACTGCTGGAAGATCCAAAATCACCCTTCTCCACTTGACCAGGTCATACACATTAACCTCATCAGCGCGCCTGAATGCCAGTCCTCGCAGATTTCTTCCGGCGCGTTGAATGGCAGGGTCCACCTCAGGTAGGCCAGAAACGAACAAGGTAACTGTTCTCCAGCCGAGCGTTTCGAGTCGATT
>JBBPUI010000054.1:0-49109 GCA_038094615.1 Heimioporus aff. retisporus | reverse complement strand
TGTTTAGCAACATCGCCGTCAGTCCGACATTTTTTCCCACGGGGCCTGCAAGACTTACCGAGCCGATAAGCATTATGCACTGTTATCGCGCTGTGTGGTATTTGTGTTTTCTGACGGTACAACACTCTGTCGCGGCCGGACCTACGGTTATAAGGGATTATCACAGAAATACAATACATTGTTAGATTCACTATAAAATATATCTCTTTTACAAAGTGATGTTCTGAGCAAGGTAGTATAATGCCTTGTCAGGAAATCGGGGGACTCCCGATGAAGCCTCGAGGGACGATAAATGAGGATTTTTTAAAAAAGTCTTTGGTCTGTGTCCTTTTGAGCATCTGGAAATGGTGCGAGAGGGTGATGAAGCTACGAAGTGCAATCTACATAGACATTTTATCCACACGGCACAGGTAATCGTGCGAGACGTATGTTTCATTTTTCCCTGTGATGGGGAGGCTTCGTCTGAAATGTACCTACGATGCCTGCATACATGTCGCAGAGCATGGAAAACATACAATACAGCAGCGAGCTAATTTCGGTCGTCACCATCCCATACAACCTTGTGCGTGCCAACACCCCACACCCCAATTCCACTGACATCGCGATGTACTGCGTGCTATTGCGGCCACCTACGCACAACGCACATGTACGATCTTCACGTGTCGGCATCAGGAAAAAAATGCCCACCATAACTATCCATTATGTAAATATATTGGAATGGGAGGAGCAGCCAGACCTCGTGACGGGGGTCTGACCACAAGATTGCTTCTGACATGATCAGGTTGGCAACAGGCCGTATGCGACACACATCAGCTTGTATTTCAGATCTACTGGCACCTGGTAACAGCTTCACCAAGATCTGCTCGCCATCACTGCAGGGATCGGATGCATGGTCTCTTCTGGGCTTGCACTCGTCATATGTGGATGTCCCCACTGCTTGCAAAGTTGAAACAGGACAATGTGGATAGATATTCTTCCCACACTTGCTCCAGGGAGGGATGACAATCAAGGAGCAGCAGCGGGCCTGAAAGCGAACACAATCGGGGTTACAGGCAGCGTCACAACAGACCCCGAGACCCCTGATCAGTAAGTCCCGGTCACGTTCACGATCGGCTCCAGTGCGGACGCGTGCGATTACACCTCCATGCGGCACCAAGTCAGAGACGGACCTTTTGTTCGGGATGGACTGGTATGAGCCGTCAATAACGTACAAGCCGTTCACGGCCTCGCAGAGCAGCGGGCTGCCGACGCGCGAGGTGGTGATGGCGGGCAGGGACAACAGACCGTGCTTTGAGCAAGGGCGGCGGTCGTCTAAGCTAGAGGAGGTGCCGGAAGTGATGACGATCAAAGTACCCAAGGTAGCATGGTCCGAGTCTGTGGGGGAGGAGGCGCACGGAGGTCAGTGATTGGGTTGGTGGGATCGAGGTCATTGCAGCCGAATCGGCATAAGGAGAAGGGGACGCGGAGCTGGGTGGGGTGTTGAACGTGGACGAGGTCAAGTCACAGGTGCGGTCAGGGAGGGAGCAAAGGGTGAGCGAGATGGTGTATCAGTGGCGGTCGCCATTAGGAACGTGGTCACGGGTTGCTTCATATGGATGCTGACTTGCACATTGTAGAAACTCGACAACCGATGATATTACAGTGGCAGGGCTGCCAACAGCATCGGCCTTGATGGACCTGTGGACAGACGTGTATCATGGTATGTATGATTTGGTTTGTGGCGATAAGTGGCGCGAGATCTTAGAAGTTGCTTATCACTCACGATGACGACCAACGTGCCTGCAGACTAAGGGGCGTGTTTGTGTTGGGATGGGTTGCGCAGCTTGAAGAAAGTGGGGTCTGATGCCCGACCGCCCTAGTTTGGATTTACGGCTGAGCTGGTAGCTATGAAGGAGTCGACACTAGCTCCAGGGGAGGGATCACGAAGACTATAGTTGTCAGTGGAAGAATGACCACGGATCGGATTCGTGTGGCGATTACAGCCCAACGTGCATCCGACGGCGGAGTCGTTGGAGGTTTCCGCAAGCTCTTCATCCGCAATCAGGTTGATGAGGGAGCTCTTGCCCACGCCAGGCTTCTCCGAATTTTACGATATTTTTTACGTCCTAGATGCTCCGAGTCAATCAAGCTTGCCGTCCGCTGACCACGGACCAACCTTGCTGGGTTTGTTGCCTCCGTCTGAACTTAAAACTGTCGGCTACACACGCAAGTTAGACTGCAATGTCGAGTACATGGAAGAGCGAAGGCCATACCACTCTGAACGCATGCATCGGCGAGCTGGGGGAGTGGGACTGAAGGGGTGTTGTTTGGCTCGTTGAATGCCTCTTCTCAAGTCCTCTGGTCAACCAGAAGGCCCTGTACCGCATTAACAACACGCCTGGAGCTTCATCTGACACTGAACAGGATAGACTGTATCATTGAACAAGGGAAACTTTGGCATGGTCGTTCATACAACACTGTGCGCACGGATTCAGGGCTTGTCGAGTTACAGCATGGGCATCGCTATTGATCAATATGCGTGGTACTCGTTCCACGGGTATCTCGAGATGAGTCCTACTCAAAGCGGCAACTGGGCTATCGGGGTGCAACTAAGCACCAGCTGGTGAGAGAGTCACAAATATGCTTTAGGGCACTGTTGATGTTGATGGCACTTAGCGTTATGTTGGGTAGTTAGAGTTCATCAGAACCAGAACGGTCAGAGGAACGTTCATAAATTGAACTATAACTAGCAACCACGCCGGCGCTTGGATAACGGCGCTTAACCTTAACTCTCATATCATGTACAAGCGCCAGCACTCGAAAGTTCCAGTGGCAACGGAAACAATCCAACGTTCCACCTAATCGAGTTGCTAAGACCATTTCCTCACAGCATCCAACTCGGTATTTTCCTCCAGGGTCGCACAGCGGCGTCGTTACCCAGACCATTTTCTATAAAAGTCTGGCGTCCCACTCCACAAGTTGCTATCCTCCAAACAAGTTGAACCGACGAACTCACGAGTCACTACAGTAAGCATCTCGTCTCTGATATCACTACTCCTCTACCCGAACTGAACACATTCGCAGATGTCGCGCGAAACATCTGCTTTGGATAATCCACCACCTTATCGCATTCAACGAACCTTTACACCCAACATACTCGTCGTTGGCGAGACAGGAGTTGGCAAGAGCTCTGTCATCAATCTCATTGCTGGAGATCGGCTTGCGGGCGTATCATCTAGTGCGACGGGATGCACGTTGGAAGCCACCTCATACGATATCGTTCTCAGCGACGGCCAGGGACTCGGGCACCACATTCGCCTGTTTGATACGGTCGGGCTGAACGAGCCCAGCTTGAGCAAGAGCAGCTACTTCGCTGCGATCGAGAAAGCCAATGTGTTGATTTCCCAGCTCCAGCGCACCGGTGGCATTCGCCTGCTTATCTTTTGTATCCGTGGCGGCAGGATCACCGCAGTCACCCAGCAGAACTACTATCTATTCCGTCATATCCTTTGTCAGGACCAGGTTCCTGTAGCGTTCGTTATCACCGGGATGGAGAACGAGCAGCCGATGGAAAACTGGTGGACTAGGAACGCTGCGTTGTTCGAGAAGGCCAAGCTCTCTTGCAACTCGCATGTTTGTGTCACAGCGACCCGGGGACTGGAAAACGTATACGACGGCCAGTACAAGAAATCACAGGCTGCCATTCACAAGATGCTCTTGGATCACATGACTACGGTCTCGTGGAAACCTGAACGGACCTGGTGGTTCGTCAGTCTAGCAAGCATGTTGTTGAGATGGGTGGAGCAGGTTAGGCATCGCAAGCGGCACCTCCCATCGCGGAGGGCGTTGAAGTTTGAAGATTTGGTACGATGTCTCGAGGTCGGATGCAATTTCGCTCGCGGGGAGGCGGAAGAGCTAGCTGGTGCAATCTGGGCCAAGCGTATGGAAAATTCGGGCACTGATGTTGTGAAAGTGGAGCAAGCTGACTATCTCTCTGATACTGGCATATGATGTACAGTGTAAATCGCCATGTCTCTTCTAGTCTTATCGATAATATGTACCAATCAATATCTCTTCAATGTTGCAACACGGCCGGGCCTTGTTGGGTTGGTGATTGATTTTTTTCATCTTTTCGATTGCATTTGATACATAAAATTGCGCTCTCCGTTGTAAGCGGACTCGCCTCATGTCTTGACACGCCAGACCCATGATGGCCACGGTGTGCATATAGGTAGTGAGCCGCAACATTACAATGCTACGATGCGGGTCGCCCAGGTCTCCGAACCGGCACCACCAACCGCCGAAAAGGTGTGCAAAACACCCTGCAAGCAGCTCAAATAGTCTACGATCCAATCCTAATGCGACGCAACGGTGCCACTTACACTATCACTATCGATCATGACGCGAGATAAGGCGTGCCTTTACCCCGTTTGTCATCCGTAAAATGCTGTATGACGCCATCCCTGTGGAGAGCGCGTGTACGAGCGTGCGCACCCCGTCATGCCCAAGCGTCCAACAGGGGTTTCGCGATCGACGATGAACCTGGAGAACATGCACAGTTCGCGGGGTCGGCTCCACCTCCAAGGAAGCGCACGACGCGCCAAAATGTATTCTGCTTCTTCTTCAAACCGACGAAATAGCGGTACACACTTGGGCGTAGTAATATGCCTTCCAACGCTCGGGCACGGCGTTCGTCGGTGAACGCGGTGAGTAACCATAAACGGCCTGCGCTGGCATTCGAGGGAACAGGCACAGGCCAGGAGCACCGGTTTCGTTCACCGCCTCCCGTAAAAACGTGCTGGCAGGCGGTGTATCAAAATGATAAGAATCGAGGGCATTTCATCAAGGTCACATGTAGCATCCTGTGGAGGAGAGCTTCTTCCGGCGTTATTGTCGCCGGCTGGGTGCACAACACATCCTGCATGGAGCTACGCGGTGAGACCGGCAACAGGCGACGATATCCACAGGAAACACGCAGGATGCGGGTCCAATTTAATACAGTCGTCTGCAAGGAGGCATGATGAAGATCTGTTCCAGGAGGCGACTCGTCATGCAGGTGTCCGGACACACCTCAGAAAATGGCTTTTATCGCTAGTTCGTTATGGGAGTGTTCGGAACTACATGCCCCGGAGGCTGGAATTGAAGGACGGCAGCCGCTCGCATCGCTCTGAATGACCCGTCGCGTACTTTGCACTGTATAAGTTCACGGATATTATGCGCTTGGACGCGCATCAATGATGGCAGTATCTTCAACCACCAGGCCGCTACAGTGAGAGTGATTGGGTGATTCCCTGTTATCTCGCTCGATAAGGCAGTGTGGTGCTGGCAATTTCTTCGACCTGAAAGAGGTATCTTATGCACAGAAATGCTTCACGCATCATCAATAGATCCCAACGACAGCAGCTATTGAACGTTCATGCACATCACCCCCTAAATCAACGAAAACAGGGGGTCACCGATGGCATAGATCCAAGGCACGAAGTACATAAAAATCAACGTCTGTCTGTTTTGCCAGCCTTGCGTTTCCCAGCATACAGGTGCTTTGGCTAGAACAAACCAACGTTAGACCCTGCAGCACAACGAGAAAGTATTTAGGGGTAACCTTTTTAACCCTGATCGCGCGATCACCCTCCCCAGCCTTGGCAAGCATATTACGTCCGCGTTGACCCAAGTTACGCAACTTGACGGCCTTGGATGCTTGCTGGTTACATATCAAATCAAGTCAGCCCTATCGGGACGGAGGTGGGACAGAGCGTTTACCTGGTCGTCCCGTAGTCCAGCCAGCTGCCGATTCGTTCGCGGCACCCTCGCGTTCCTTGCGATCGAAAGTCCAGCGTCTGCCTTGACGCGTTTGCTGGGAGGTGGTTCCTCGGCATCCACGTCCATCCAATCGCCTTCGTCACCTTCGTTGCCCTCTTCGGCATCCACCATATCCACATCCACATCCATGTCCGTGTCCGCCCTCTTTCGTTTTGCGGCCTGTACCTTGGCCAGCATTCCCGCGCGTGCCTCTATGCTACTTGGATCATAGCCAGCTCTCTTCAATTCGGTCGATAGTTCACTGAGTGTCCGAAGGCCGGCCGTTCGCGGGAGGCGGGTTTGGTTCTTTCTCGACTTTTTGATACTTTGAGAATGGATCTTGTGGGTAAGCGCTTTTTGTGCTTCGACTTCCTCGCGTTCATCCTCGGAATCGAACTGGAGTAGCCCCAAATTAGGATAGGGGACACAGTCAAAGAGAGCAATACCATATCCTCTTCGCTATCATAGAAGCCTTCCGCTTGAAGTTTTTCTTCTTCGCGCTCAAGTGCCTCCAGCTTCTCGGCAATATCGGGATCGACGAAATCCGCAATGTTTTTGCCATCCATAATTTCGGGTACAACGTCGAACTTCCACTCATTATTTGTCAGGAGGTAATTGGCTGTAACCCATTAACTGGCGTGGTCAGACACCAAAGATAGTAGTTGACGTACTCTTTAGGTTGACGTTGAAAAAGCCCTCACGTTCCTCCTCCAGTTCGATGTCATGAAGAAGTTTTCGCCTGTCAGCAGGATCGTTCTTGTCGTATTTCTTCCGATCCTTCACAGCATCAGGAATGAACGGCGCCCGAACGACGTCGTCCCGTGGAACTGGCTGCGCGACGTGGATTCGGTTGATGACAGAGTTGATTTTGCTTCCCTTGAGCTTGACGTCGACGCGATGCGCGAGCAGGGCATCACAAGCTTTATTTTTGAGTTCCATGACGCCCTCTTCGGAGTAACACGAGACTTGGACACACTGCACGTTCTCCGAGTCGATGATCTCCTGTACGAGCGTCCGGTTTTCTGGCGCCAGGTCTTCGAGACGCATGACGTCGATCTTATTAATGACAAGCACGACCGGTTTACCGGTAAATAGTGGCTTGATGGAGTGGAAGAGTTTACACTAAAACCCACTTGAGATAAATCGTATAGACGCTCGAAGAGGCTCACTTGTGCTTCCACCGTATAACCACATTGTTCACTCAGGTCCATAAAGTACAACACGCAACTCTTTAGGTGCGCCAGTGCAGTGATACTTTGCATCTCAATCGTATTCATCTCTTCGAGCGGATGGTCCAAAATACCGGGGGTATCAATGACCTGCCATCGCAAATATTTATAGTCTAGATGGCCAACAAAGAGGGATTTGGTGGTGAACGCGTAAGGCTGGACGTCAACGTCGGCCCGCGTCACCTTGTTAATGAAGGACGACTTCCCAACGTTGGGATATCCGCATATAAGGAGGGTCCGTGTATTCGGATCTATCGCGGGAAGACGGGAAATGTGTTGCCGGACCTGTTCTAGATATGCCAGAGGGTCTTTTTGTCTCCGCATCACGGTGGCCATCCTGAAGAAAAAAAAGAGGCTATATGAGCCCAGGTTGGCAAGCGACATGCCTCAACGACCCACCGGCCCAGCGCGGCTGTTTTGAGTTGCTTACATCGGTACAAACTGTCCCCGAATTTGAGCAAACGTACATAGTCCTTGGCTATTTGATCGATCAGATGCCGGGCGGTGCGAAGCTGCCCGAGTGCAAGTTTGTAGTGATTCTTGTCGTACAGGACATTCATGAGGGACGACAGGAACGGGTGGAGGTCCTATGCAAGCACGTCCGTCAAATGTCGTCCTGCCGAGCGGGTGGACGGACGTACATCGAGGATCGGAAATTCGGTGAGGATCGCACCCAACTTCTCATCGAACGAGTCTTGCGTGAATTTAACCTTGCGCATGTAGAAATTGCGTATGCGGCTGATTTTGAAGTTTTTGTGGATGACCTGGGTTATTGTCAATGCCTTGATCTATGCATAACATGGCGTGCGTACGGTCGGCGTTTTTCGCTGTGTCTTGGACAGAACAATATCCAAAAAATCCGCCGCTGTCGGAACCGGGGCAATTGCTTTCAACCCGCTCGTCGACATTCTGATGAGTACAAGGTTCGATGACCTGGGCAAAGATAAAAAGGGCTCCCAACACCAAGCGTGCGGCTTGACATGCAGCAAGAACTTTTGGAAACTATTACTCGCGATCATGTGATAACATTACGTGAGAAGAAATTAGCAAAGACAGAACAAACAACTACAAACTGCAGATATGTCGATTCTCCCCACATTAGCATTATTCCTACAGCATGTGAGTAGCTACTAGACAAGGGGGATGATCCATGAAATGTCGTGATAGGAGGTATCGAATCGAAGGGTAACTAGTAACAGTAATACTAAAATGATCGCACAACAGTAAATGTTCACCAAGCGTATACAGCCCACATCCAACAATGATGGATAGATAACCCGCGCTGTCGTGAATAATTCAATCTAGGCAAGACCCGTTCTTGCAATGTGCGAACGGATAATGGCTTCACCAACTGTATTCCGTCTTCAGTGTCCAAACTTGAGCGCCAAGCGGGAGAAAACGACGCACCGTTGACAATGATGGCCTGAGTCGCACGGATGTCCTGCAAGGCGTTAGTCAAGGCATCCACGTGGGCTGGATAAATAGAACGTACGAGCATCGAAGTGAAGTGCTTGAAAAATCCAATCAATACCCAGCTAATTAGGACAGACGACGACGTACTGCATACAGCGCCCTACGTCCGATATCATTACGTCTGTGCACCTGGATAAAATGGGCGCGGAAATATTCTGATACCTCCTCATACGTATTTGGGCGATCCCCATATGATGTGATGCTGCGTTACAAAAAAGGTTTAACCTACGAAGTAGGACAGCATAAGGCAATGTTACGCACTACTTCCGGACCTTGATACCAGCCGCCAATTTTTTCTTCAAAAGATCCGTCTATATGGATCAAGTATCAGCTGGAACGATAGACCAATGTTTGTCAAGAAATTACCTTGTTGAGTAGGAGCACTAGGTGTGAGTTCTTCAAAAGCTTGTTGGAGCATATAGCCGTGAACAATTGGAGCGAGTCGTCTACTCTGTTCGTCCTAGAGTCTTCTTCGAGATACTATATTTGGTTTAGCGAGGGCAGTGCAAGTCGGGCTAACCGCGATAGCTGGGTATGAAAATACATACCTGATCAAACGCGCTGATGGGTGCCAAAAAGATGATCGCCGTGGCTAAAATACGGAGATGTAAGAGCTGGGTAATGGGCATAACAACCATTGCTGTGCGCCCGCCATTGGGCGTAGCGCAGGAAGCACGGCAAAAGTGGCACCATACCATCGTCAAAATAGGGTACCCATGCATGCCTCTGATAATCAGGAGGAGGAATGAGATGCCATCAGCATCATAGGAACGATATGACTCGCCTGACCACGCTGGAATGGAGGACAGCGTATCGATAACCGGGGCAAGAAAGATGAAATGACCAATGCTTACTGCACCACCAACGTCATACATGATCCAATTGTAACGAGAACCGCACAGCTCGACATCATAATAGTGCTCAGCAACACCCAGCGTTTGTAGGCGAACATTGAGCAAATCGGCTACATGAACAGGATCAACACAGCTATGGACTCGCGGAGGAACAACGTTTACCCGTAGTCGGTAAATAGTCTGGTTCTGCAATGCGCTTAACGTTATCCAAGAAACTGAACCATAGGTGAGTGGTGGAAGTGAGATAAGGAGCTACGACGCACAATGGGGCAGACTCATCAAGTCGTATCCTACGGTTGTTCAATAATATCCGTACGGCAGGGTGTTTCCAGAGTTCGTCAACTTCGTTTTGAGTGGCATTGAGTGTTCTTGAAGCGAGATTCGTAACATGCGCGACAGCGGGAGATTGACCGCCGGTCGCCGGTACAGCCCTACTGCGGTTTGGAGATAGTTCAGTGACGAGCGCCTGCCATCCTGCCCGGACGAAGACGCCAGTACGACCGCCAGTGACAGAGACGCCGCCGCTCAGTTCGGAGGCAAGGGAGTCTTCCACGGAGATAAGTGAGACGAGTTTTGACCTTAGTTGTGAGACTTCGCCGCTGACGTCCCCGAGAGGAGCGAGGGCATGCGCGACGGCTTGGCCCTCTGTGGAATCATCGGATCCAATGTTTGCGAGTTCGAAGTCGAGTTCGTCGAGGATCATTCGCACAGCCTTGAAGATGTTGAAGTAGACGACGGGCCGCCATGAGGGACGTTCGTGTTCGAGGGTCTGGTGAGCATAGTATAGCTGGAATTGTTTTTGGAGGGTAGATTTTCCGGACTCTGCCTGGCCGAGGAGCATGACTGAAGAGAGAATTAGCTGCATGGTGGGTGGTAGTCACATCGACGACGGTACCCTTGACTTGCTTCCTCTGCGCGTCCTTGATGCGTGCCCATTCTCGCTGCAAGAGTGAATGAGGAAGAGGCGAGGAGGGGGCTGGGGTGGACACAGACCCTAAGCTCCTCGTCTATTTTCTGGCTGATGCGAGCAGCTTCTTCGTCGTAGTAAGGGGAGGCCTTGGATGTGCCCCCCACGGACTGGAGTAGGATTGGTTCAGAGGTAGAGTGGGCGTGGCCGGCTCGTTTGTTCATGTCCTCAGACGGTCGCGATGGTAAACGCTCGGGTGCAACGTCTTAATTGCATTCCCGACTAATAGAGTCCCACGTATGTACAGGCGGGGTGAAGAAGCTGATCAAGTCGTACTGCCATCAAACTACTTTTCGGTAATTTAGGCAATCGTTGTAACTGCCACACGTCCCTGAGGTGCCACCTTGAACCGGACAACCATGCAGCCAGCGCTGACAGATTCCTTGGATCTAGCAGCGGCTGTCATAGCGTCAGCACTTTGTATCCATTTCAGATGGCGTTTCGGGTAGTGTCGGAGTACCACCCGCTCTGAGAAATCAAAAAGGCGGTGCGTAACACCGGTACCTCTGTAGATCTTCCGAGAAATCGCACTTCGTTCCCATCCGGGTCAGCCTCCACGCCGCTGGAACCCCGTTGGCTCCACCTTCCTCGTATCAGAGGCATGGAAAGGATGTAGTGGTACGTGGTGTTGTCGCCTTCTCGACAATCACCGTCAGCGTTGTACACTGCTTTGTGTATAGCCTTTCCGCGGAATCATGTTTTGTACGTATATGTTCATATGAAATGCTTTCCATGGCGATCCCCTCGAAGGTCGAGTCAGCCTCCTTTGTTATATTTGTTTGCTTCCATATGGCCAGAAGGCTTCACATTCACACCAGATTCAGCAAAAAAAAACTAACTTGGGCTGCTTCACAGCAGGATCCGGCCAATAATAATAAGTTGATGCTGTATACACGCTCGTGATGGTCTCCGTGTCTATTTGACGCGCTCGCGTTGCACCGAATATTGTTAGTCCAGCGTCATGTGTTTGCAATCTGATGCGTGTCTGCGGAACGTAGGGGATAATTTCATCCTGAGATGCCACGTCACATACCGTGTGCGGCGCTGCGCGCTAACGATGACCCTCGTGCGGTACCTTGATCAACCGGAGATCATACAAAAGGCCCCGACGGTTGTGCCGATCGCGTGATCGAGAAAAAGATATCTGGTCTCAAATACACATGTTCAAGCTCATAATAGAACCAGACTCACCATCCGGATGTAGATGTTGGCGATGGACGGACGGACATAGATGCTATCTTCCGATGAGGCTTGTCAGACATCCCACAGGCATCTGAACATCTGAAACTCGGGTGTCACCTCCTGCGTTACAGCTCAGATGATTGGAGGCACCCGAAGAGCCAGCGCTGAAACGCGCGAGGAATAGCCGAGGCACCACTCCTTACGAGCTAGCAGTAGTTTTCAAAGCATTTGCGATGTTGGCCAGCTATAGCCAATTCGATTTCGGCGCTGTAATACAAACCATGCCATCTTTAGATTACCTTCAACCTTAGCGGTGCGGATTGGCATGTCACACTATACCCGTTTGCCCCGTAGGTCGACTGTAACGTTTCACTGGGAAATCAACGCTCCAGTGGCACTTGAAAGCCATATGCAGGTGGCTGATTCTGGATGAAACCAGCAAGCACCCATCTGTCTCTCCAGGACAGTAAAACGGACAAGCCGGGCGACCGGACGGACGCTCACCACCCTAAAGGATTTTGAGGGGCAAATGCTGGAACTTGACGTCGGTTCACAGTGACAGGTAGAACAGCCTTCTTGTATTCGTTTGGCGTCCAACATATGAATATGAATGGCTGCACATGGTTTAATTCCATTGGATGACTTCGCCAATCGGGAGCGAGCCGACGCGCGGCGGACGTTCAAAATTGACTTTGCTTTCGAATGATTGGCCAGACGACCTGAACGGTGACCTTGAGCACACTAGATTATCAGCGTTAGTGTTGACGGGTCCATTTCTCCTAGCCCAACCGAAAACAAGCACGTAGTTGAGAGATGGTCACAACAGCGCAAGCAGAGAAGCATTTGTTATGGCATCCACGGCGACAACACAAGTTCGTTGTCGGTGGAGGTTCCCAGATGTCGATGTACGAGTGGGCAGCGGATCGGTCGGAAATACGACATCTAAGCTCTCAAAGCGACCTCTCGTTCATGAAGGCGAGCATCTCACCTTGTAGGATTGATATGCGTACTCAATATCACGATTCGCGACCACGGCTCAGTGCTTTGCATGGTCGCCAGATCCCTTTTTCGATGATCTGTTTGCCATCGGACTCACTTCTGGGCGTGTTGACCTCGTTCGTCTCGAAGCGACCAAGGCGGCCCGGAACGGCGTTCTGTCGAGCGGCCCTGTCGTTTCTCTCACCGTGCGCAATTCGCGATCGTGCAATGCCTTGGCGTTTTGTGAGGCTGATCCAAATTACCTTGCAGTCGGCCTCGACAAGGTTCGCGGGGATTCCAGTCTCACGATCTGGGATGTGCAGTCCTGCATTCCAACTTTGTCGGTGAATAACGCCTCTTCTTCGTCCAAGGATGCGAGCCTTTCCCGACCACATCCTCGGGTGGCTAGAGCAGATGCTGGTCCACGAGCCGACCCACGCATTCTGCAACAACATGCACAAACCGAGGTGGTCTCGGTGTTGGCGTTTTTACCCCAGTCCACGCATCTGTTGTTGGCAGGCATATCCGCCCGATGGTTACGTTTATTCGACTTGCGTACCCCTGCTGCGCCCTCGACAAACGTGGCGAGCAAGGTGTCGGGAATAGCTACCAACCCCATCGACGCGAACCAGATAGCTTGCTGTGGTGATGCGACCGTGACTATCTGGGATGTGCGGAGGCTGTCCAATCCCCTTCTAACGTTCTCCGAAAAGGACGCCGCGGCCGATGGTGCTCGGCCTCGACCTGGTTCTACCGTCCATCGCGTCGAGTTCTCCAGCATCCGCAGGGGACAGCTGACCACGATGGAGAAGGATTCGACGTATGTACGATTCTGGGATATCCAACACGCTCAAGCTGTCGATGGAGCACCAGACGGAGAGTGGTCGAGGGATTCATCCCATCCACGGGCGCCTCGAAGGTCCTGGACCAACTTGCCATGGGCCACTTCTACGTCTGCATCTGGCATAAAACAAACCCCGTCCGAGCTTCAAGGGCCTTCTGTATTAGTGCTCGCGGATACCCGTCGAAGTAAGCTTACATACACCTCCGTTATTGATATCGTGGGCGGCTTATGCATTAAGTAGCGAAACGTTTTGGGCGGCCTCTTGCGTCGTTCACGCTCGTACCTCACACGCGTCCGTTCTCGCTGACGTCTGAGGTTATGGTTGTCAATAAGGATGGCGATCTGGAGTTGTATGCGGTGCATGATGCACCGAAGCAGGTGGCGTGGAGCGCGCGCGGGGATCTCGCCTTTGGCGTTGGACGATCGCACAAACTTATTCCCGGGTTCCAAGAAAAAGAAACGTCGCTGCAACCATGGGATATCTCTAAGATTACCGATGACCAATTTGCGCCAAGCGGCCGCTCTCAGGCAACCACTTCGGCATTTACGAACTTGAACAGACAGACTGATGACGGGCTGACATATGGCGATCAGGATAGCGCAAGGAACGGAAAACCGTCAAAGTCGCGGACGTACAGTCCTGCATCATTTCGTCACTACCCCTTGGAGCTATCCGCAGTACGAGGCGACACGCCCATGGCTGCAGAACGGATACCTGAGCCGCCGACGCGGCGTGCAGTCAGCAACCAAGAGGGAAAAAAGAAGGCGCCGAGCGTACAGGTGGAAAAGGCCACCATACCGAAGAGCAAGAAGCATTCCTTGCGCACAGTCCAACAAATCGTTGAAGATGACATCTCGATGGTGATGAGGCATAGAGTAGTGCGTGGCTATGGAATCGGGAGTGTATGGGTGTTTCTCTCCGTCTGCGATTCTGCCTGGATAGATGACCCCATTTCTTAACAGGTTTCTCACAACGCCGACATAATTCAAGATGATCTTTATTTATCTAGTACGTTGTCGATGCTATGGAGGTGGATGCGTCGTATGTCCGACTATATAACCCTCCCGGAGCCTTACTGAGCCTTTTCTAGATTCCAAAGAAATCGCGAGCATCCCCACGCCGAGAATCCATGGTTATGATTTTTCGAATCAGGGATTGATGGGGATTTGGGAAGGCTTCCAAGCGTTGCCTCAACCATCGGAACCCAGGGATCCTCCTAGCGCATCGCACGACTTACACTTGGTGCCTCCTGTTATAGAATCTGGTTCTGCGTCAGCTCTGAGCCTACCTTCAACCTTTTCTCAGTCTTTTGAAGATTTATCATATGGTGATTTCAATGCCGCCGTGACAGTAATTTTGTCTCGACAGGGTATCGAGAAGCAATCTTGGTCTCCCGCATTACGGACGAACAAGTCATCGCAACGAGAGTTGGCTCTCCAGCTATGCGGATGGTATCTGAGGCCGGATGAGCTCTCGGACGCGATCAAAAAGTATGAATCTGTGTTGGTCGTCATCCGTGTGGTCTAAGCCGAGTACGCAGATGGGAAAGGGATGGACAGCAATCTCGTGCTGCATGTTGGTTGGTGTTTACGAGGCAATACACGAGGGCGCTCGAATTACTCGTCCGTAGCAAAGGTGCGCTCTTGCTCTAGCCATATTCGGACTGCACTTATCGGTCAGTCTTACCTCAGACGAGATGCACCACTTGATGACCGGGACGCTTGCTGCGCTCATTCCGGGAAACACTCCGAGCAGCGAGCTGCGTGACCACTCCGAGCGGTTGATTGTCCGGCTTCAAGATCCGTATTTCCGCGCCATGTTGACTCAACTGACATCCAAAGATTGGTCCGAGGTGCTTGAAGAGGAAGCAATTCCCCTTCGGGAGCGGCTCGCCATCGCGTTTCAGTTCTTGGAGGACAGGGCGTTATCTCTGTACCTCCATCGCACTGCCGAAAGAGCGACCACGAAAGGGGACATTGAGGGTCTCATCATTACTGGGCTGACGCCTGGTGGGATGGATATTTTGCAAACGTACGTTGACCGGACGGGGGATATTCAAACTGCAGCCATTCTCTCGTCGTATGTCTGCCCCGCAAAGTTTTCAGATATACGAGCCGAGCGATGGTTAGAGGCGTATCGAAGCCTTCTTGACGGATTTCGGCTGTTCCATCACCGCGTCAGCTTCGATATAGAGCGCGGGGAGATTCTACAAGAAGCTGTGCAAAATGGGGACTTGCCGCCGTTTGAATGGGCACCGAAGCATGTCTTCATACGATGCAACTATTGTTCTAAACCGATGAATCCTTCGGTGGCTGATGCGACGAACAAGAGTCGGGTGAGTGCCATGCGATGCGCGCGAAGACGGCCACTTTCTGAACCATCCCAACAGCCCACCGCCTGCCCGAACTGTAATCGCGCGCTTCCACGGTGCTCGGTCTGTTTGATGACTCTGAGCATGACACCGGATGCAAGCCGAAATGTGGAACTGTTGAATTCGCAGGTTGCGTTTAAGGGTATGACCAACGGCATCATTCCTGGTCTGTCGCTGACGTTCGGACGAGCAGATACAATCGAAGACGCCATCATTATCTGTCAGACATGCAGGCATGGTGGTCACGCATCACATATTCTCGACTGGTTTTTTGGCGAGGAGGGGAGTCGTGCGCGAGGCGTGTGCCCGATCGCGGACTGCGACTGCCACTGCGGTGATGATTTCTGAATTGCATGTTGTAACAGTAACTGCGTGTTGTTCGATAAAGTACAATTGTAATGATGTGGCTTGCACCACTATCTAGAAGACCATCATGGCCCCTTGCGCATGGCAAAAAGCATAGTGCTGCTAGCGAAAGCGAAGCCCCTGATAGAGTCACTTTATGCCGGACAATAATGACCCTTTCCGTATGCATGACTGGTGGAAGAGTGATAAGGACTCCGGCAGTTGTTGATGAAAAAAAAAGAAAAATTACATGAGACCTTGTCCTTTCTTGTTTGTCTCTGTTGGAGTGCGGTTATACCCGGATCAATGATTAATAGCCACACAGCTTGCACAGCTTGGTAAGTAGGACAACCCCAAGTTGTGTTAGAAACGTTATAAAATGACTTTTCTGCTTTGGGCCGTTGCTAACTTGTCTTTCATCTGGACTTTTGATACGACGCAGGTCAGACTTGTGTACGCAGATCCAGTCGATCTGATCTGTCAGACGTGAAGGTGTGTGTTGATTGACGAGGCAGTGACTCGCAACAGGATCGTCTTGATCATCAGTCCGCTCATCACCATGTACGTGTCGTGTCTGGCAGATACCCCTGCCGTAGGATGGCCAACCTGCCTTGTCCGTATTGCCGCGTGGTCTTCTCACAACCGGAATACAACGCCCACATCAGGGAGAAGCATGCCATACCCTCTGCGGAGGACCTGCGCAACTACGCCTCGCTCTACGCGGCGCACTACCCACGACGTCCCGCAACGGCACCCGCCCGCGCATCTACAGCGCCCGATCCGTCTTCCGGCGCCCGTGCTGCCGCTTCCCCCAATGCGACCCTCCAAGGCACCGCCACCAATGCAAGCAAATTGAGCACGACCTTTTCGGCGTGGCAGGCGCAGAACCAGTTTTCCATCCCCCAGTACGTCACCGCGGACGACGTGTCCACGTTCCGCGTCGATCGCTCCGATCAGCCGCGCACCGCCGCGCGGTCGCTGCAAAAGGAGACCAAGTACGACGTGCAGACGTTCGTGGCCGAGTTTCCAGAGCTGCCGATCCAGGAACGGGAGCGATGTCACGCGCTGATTCGGAAGATGCCCGTGTTCGCTGTGAGTGGACGTGGGGGTGCGTTGTCGGGTTTTAGTCTGACGAGGCGACAGTGTCTGAGCGCATACGTTTTTACGCATCTGACGCTGTGCGTGGGGGACAAGCCATGGTGCGCTCTCTTGTCTTCTTTTTTTTTGCCATGCGATCTCATGTGTGTCTTCAGTTTGTTAGAGTCGTTTCTGGCCAAGACGCAGGAATGGATCGATAAAGAAGAGGGGTGGTGTCTTATAAACTATCAAACTGTTAAAACGGACCTCGTCGGATTCCTCGAGCAGGTCATACGTTCATTCTGATGTTTTCTCTCTCCCTCTTTCTGACTGCGGTGTTGTCAACAGTCCCAAGTAGCGCATCATCACTGCAACCAACAACTACTAGATAGCACTAAACTTCACTACCTGGATATCCATGGTTTGGCCGCATTGTTGATCATCTATTCGACCGATCAGAGTCACGTACAATCATTCTACGCCATGAAAGACACTCAGGCACAAGCGATCCTGGACTTGTTGCAGGAGGTAAAGTCCCTTCAGGTTGATCTTGATGACGTTAACACTCGGTGCAGTTGATCGATCTAAAATCCCAGCACCTCGATGACTGGTACAAACGCCGATTCTTGGACGCGGTCGTAAGGCTGTCTAGAAAGTCTCGTCAATACCCTCGACCTTTGAACATTGCTGGTGTGGATGAAATCGCTAGCACCGGAGACCGAGGTGGTTTTGGTGCCATATTTCGCGGCAAACTTTCCGGAAGAGTCGTTGCGCTGAAGGAGCTACAGACAGCGGGCCGGTCGACGGATGATTATCTCAAGGCATGGTCCTTTATTCACAGCAGAACATCACTGATGGTCTTTTTATTCAGGATTTTTGCCAAGAGGCTGTCGTATGGAGGAATGTGCATCACAGAAACTGTCTCCCCTTTTACGGCGTCACCAACGTGGACGATCGTGGGGTACAAAGAACGTGCTTGGTTTCCCCGTGGATGACAAATGGGAACTTGTCCGTTTACCTGACTCAAAACCCGGACGTGCCGCGTTTACCTTTGGTCGGTCATTTGAATGACTGAACGATATCTTGGCTGACGTGGGCCAGTTACTCGATATTGCCAGTGGGCTCGAATACTTGCACGCTATGCAACCCACGATCGTCCATGGCGATCTCAAGGGGGTACGCATCCAACTGGCATTGTCCGACGGGTAGACGCTCACGCCTATCACAGCTCAACATATTCATCACTGCGTCCGGGCGGGCCTGTCTCGCCGACTTTGGCCTCGCGACCGTACACGACGCGCTCGTGTCGGTGCCTACGACTGCTGTCCAGGGCGTGTACGGTACCGCGGGGTACATGGCACCCGAGCTTATCTCGGCATGGAGCGATCCGGACGGTGCAGCCCTCGTCGCGCGACTCGATCGTCGCCGGTGCGACATGTTTGCGTTTGGCTGTATCATGTACGAGGTATGCACACTCCCCCCTCTCCACGCGGCGCGAGATAGGTTGAGACGCGCGCGTAGGTGTACACTGGTGGACCACCGTTTCGAGGCAATACCCCCACCGTGCGGAGCGGTCTCCTCCTCAGTGGTGAACGGCCCCCACGTCCGACGGACGCACGGGCCACCGCGCTCGGGCTGGACAACGACATGTGGCTGTTGACCGAGCGTTTGTGGGCACACCGGCCCGAGGCGCGGCTCGTCGCCGAATCGGCACGGGATTTCTTGCGGTACAAAATGTCGGTGTCTTCGGCGGGACAGGAGAGCCGGGAGCGAGAGGATCCGGAGTGGGATGTTGGGTTTCTGACTGCGCTCGGCACGAGTAGCGATCTTTTTGCATTGTAGCAGGCAAGTTACAGTAACTCCAAGTGAACACATTTTTGAATTCGTGATGTCGACAAGATCGCCGCACCTTGTCAATTGGTCCAACTGTTATACTGTGTGCATCCCAGTGGCGCAAAGGCGCCAAGGTCCTGACTCATGGTCGAGGATTCAGGCTAACAATTTCAGAACAAGGGCGGCGCACCATAAGCTACATCATTGTCTACTTCCACCTGCCATGCACTCACCGTGTCTCATGCAGGGTATACGATTGGACATTGTGCCTCTGGCAGCGCACGAGCGCCGTTCCAGTGCGACCACAGCCAGTCCGTGATCGACAAGGTGATCCGTAATCCCAATATAATTCAAGGGCAGTGAGGGGAGCCAGGGACGGAAGGATTGCCAATACAGTACCTCGTCCCTGCGTACATCAATCGAGACCGTCCCGACATCGTCATCTTGATGGACGTCGGCAAAGTAGTGGCGCCGGTCTCGGTCTCGGTTGATGCTGCAACGGCAGACAGGGACATGCGCTTGACCCAGGGCACATATGCATTCGGACCTGATGCAACCGTGCGTCCGTTCCTAGAGAATAAACCCAGATCTCATACTGGTTCTCAGGAACAGTCATAAACGACAAGCACCCCCTGAATCTGCTGGCAAGAATCTATTGGAGGTGCTTGAGAATCAAATACAATTTGGAATGTCAAGGGAGCCAGTGGCAAGATCCGTGGACCAGCGCAAGTCAGTCGTCAAGGCCTGAACGTCAGTATCAATGTGTAATCCCATCTATACCAGAAGACCGCCTTGTGCCACCATCATGTTTTTTTTTTTTCGCGAGGATGGCGACTTTTGATGGGCGAACACATCTATGAACCCCACATTCCGGCGGCAAATGTTCACCCTATATGTTATCAGATACTGCACTACATACAACCCTGGCGCACATCGCACAAACGCGATCAAAAGGAAGAAGAAACAAAAAGAAAATGCCATCAAATCGAATTGGTATCACCTTTGATAAATGCATATGTACGATGTCCACAAACCGCTCGGTCATATTTTGCCTCTCACCCCGCGAGGCTCATACTTCAAACCGAAACCCGTCCCCGTCGTCAAACTCGTCCTCGAACACAACCAAGCCTTCGAGGTCTTTTTTGACATCTTCCAGACTATTGTTCCGGATGTGGAGGGCGATGTGCGTGTTGGACTCGAACGCCTCCTTGGTGATCGTGCCCGATCTCGGGCGGGCGGTGTTCGGCGACGTACCGCCAGCAACAGGTGGCGTGACGTTCCTGGGGGTGGGGGTCGTGCCGGGTTGGGAAGGCGTTGCCGCTGGTTTACCCTTGGTGGGTGCAGTCGTGGCGGCCCGCGTGGCAGGTTTTATGGGGGGCCGTGTGACTGACGTTGTACGACAAAGTGAAGCAGCGCCAGCGCGGACGGGTGGAGTCGCGCGCGAGGTTGAAGGTGCGCGCGTGGTCGCCCTCGAAACGGGAGCCCGGACCGTGGATTGAGCGGTAGGAGCGCGTGTGACGGGCTGAGAAACCGATTTGCGAGCAGCGGTTGTCGTCGTTGGGAGGCGAGTACTTGACGCTGTAGGTGGACGTCGGAGAGCGAGACTGGTCGTGCGTGTGATCGATGTCGTTGGTTGCACTGCGGCACGAAGTGTCGGCTTGGTAGTGACGGTCGATTTCGACTTCGAGTTCCTAGTAGGTTGTGACTTGACTGCCGGATTAGGCTTAGACCGTGCAAAGGGGCTGTCATCTTCTGCAGGTAGGTGTCCGAAAAAGATGAATGACTGTCATGAGAACTGTTTATGGACACTCACCAATTTCCTGTTGTGGGAGGATAGGTGCCTCGAAAAATTTACTTTCAGACGGATCGACGGTAAAGGTCAAGTCGTTGCTTGGCGGGTCGTCCTCCAGTGTATACGAGCGTATCATGGATATCAACGACTTGCCCACTTCCCTATAGTCTGGCATTTCAAAGGAAGGCTCGTACGGAATTTCTATTCCAGTAGTGAACTCGTAAGAGAACTTGGCATCGACTGTTAGGACATACCTTCGACCTTTGGTGGCATATACTCAATTTCATCATAGCTCTCTTCCTCAATCGATTGATTCACAATGGGTGCATCGACATCAATGTCAATGTCGCTCACATCCCAGTGTTTACCGTTCGTGATGGGAGTCTCGAAAACCTTGCTTGCACTACGGGGCAAGCGATCATGTTTACGCGCAGAGCTAGGACGAAGTGAGCCATCTAGCAGAGGAGGATTGGCGATTTTTGCGCCGGTGGTAGATGGGTGGTTGGCAGTACGGTTCGGAAAGGGCGTCTTGTCACCGAGAGGACGAATGGCAGGCGTATCCTTCAATTTGGAGAAACCAGCTTGCTTGCCAGGGAGGTCTTTCAACACCCGGTCCGTTTCTTTGGGGGATGTCAAACACGACATGAGGGGTGAAGGCGTGAGTGCTCACGCAGTGTCTTGAACTGGTGGGGCGTATTCTGCACGCCCTTCCTGCCCTTGCCGATGACCGTCACGGGGGCGACGCGGGTGGCATTTTCCTGGAGGACATTGCGGGTCTTTGCGAGTACACGACCAGGCGTTTTGGTCGACACGGCCCTGTCTCCATCGATAGGCAGAGCGGCGGGTCGTGCGCTGAGCATCTTCAAGTTGCTCAGTTGGTTGGTCCAAATCACATTCAATTCAACACGAACCACAACGCGATCACGTGACACTTTATATCATCCACCCTACGCTCAAGTTAGGGATCGCTGGCACCGCGCACTGCTCTCCAATGGCCGACGCCAGCGCAGCCGCGATCTACAACTTCCACCGCCAGTCATCAACAGTTTCATTCTACGCGACCTACGACAGCCTTCTCTTAATTCCGTGGTGTCATCCAGATCACTCCCTTGTTCATATTTATGCCAAGGATTGTCATCCAAATCCTCCTTAAATATTGAAACGAACTTTGATGGAAACTGCTGCTCTACTTTCGTCCGAGTTTGTCACCACCCGACACAAGGTACTGCCTCTCACAGATGTCGGTTGATCTTTCTGCTTAGATGTTATCTTTCACCTTCTTCGGATGCGTCTCCCTTCGATTCCATCACTTCCTGGCAAGGCCACTATATCTCGAAGACCGATGTGTGAAGCTCTCAAGCTAGAAGTACACAGGATGTTCTTGCCAAGCGCACGGTGAGGCGATGGGAACGATTCTCCGAACCACCACCGTTCCGAAGAACGACCCGCGGGTTTTTATGCTATCTCCGCAGCGAATGGAATGCCAGAACAAATTCACGCCCTATCTCGAGTACCGGCCAAAAGAGGTACGATGCTCTCCTCTCCTCCATGCATATTCTTGAAAAATATGCTTGCATGACCTATATCGCTTGACCGTGGGATGCTTTGTTATCCAAAGGTGAGTTATACTAAGGATGGCAAACAGATTCTCATAGGATTCGCCGAATGCCTATTGCCGTTTAATTTCATCAAAATAACTGGTGACACATGATCAAATCGCTGTTACTTGGGAATGCGGTTTCCGAGGTGAGGCTAGTGCGCCAAAATATAAGTAGGTGCTCCGAGTATGCGCCTACTTTTCCAACGGAACGGTCGGCCATGTTTTCCGCAATAGTTCTCTTCGTGACTGTGCTCTCCGCCCTTCAGGGGGTGGCTTCACTTACACAGACATTTGGAACACCTGCGCGTGTTGCGGCTGCCTGGTATGCAGGCTACCATGCTACAGAAGGCTTCCCCCTTTCTGACGTTAGCTGGGATAAGTACAACACGTTGATCTACTCCTTCGCGTAAGTCATGCCAACAATATGAGCCCTACATGCAACGCGGGAACTAACGTCGCTGGACAGCATTACGACACCGAGTGTCTACAGCCTTACGTTGAATGGTTCAGATCCTTCCCTTCTCCCTGCTTTCGTCACTGAAGCACACGAGCACGTAAGTATACACGGTCCTTTACTCTAGAATGACTGCTTACTTGTATGACCAAGGGTGTTGCTGCACATGTTGCGCTTGGTGGGTGGGGTGGTGGCCTCTGGTACTCATCCGATGTGGCAACCCCCGAAAACCGTACCGCGTTCGCAAAGACCGTCGCCGACTTTGCAGAACAGTACGATCTAGACGGTATCAACTTCGAGTACGTTTGAATTTATTCCTCGTTTGACCGATGCCAAGTCTAACTTTGGCAGCTGGGAATATCCAAACGACCAAGGCATTGGGTGCAACACGATCAGCCCGAATGATACAGCAAACTTTCTTGCTTTTCTCCAAGAACTCCGGGCCAACCCGATTGGGGCCAGATTGACCCTCTCTGCAGCAACTGCACTGACCCCGTTCCGTGATGCCTCTGGCAACCCTTCGACCGACGTATCCGGCTTTGCTAAAGTTCTTGACTACATCGCGATCATGAACTATGACGTATGGGGATCGTGGTCACCGGCCGTCGGACCAAATGCGCCTCTGAACGATTCGTGTGCGCCGCCCGAGTACCAAGATGGTTCGGCAATCTACGCTGTCGAAGCCTGGAGTGCCGCCGGCATGCCAGTGGACCAAATCGTGCTCGGGGTCCCCTCGTATGGCCACTCCTTCAGTGTCCCGGCCTACGATGCGTTCGTGAACGGGTCCACCGAACTTGCGCCGTGGCCCATGTTCAACGCGTCGAATCAACCTCTCGGTGATGCATGGGATGACACTGGAAGTGTGGATGCGTGCGGCGTTTACGAGGGTCCTGGTGGTACCTTTGAGTTGTGGGGTCTCATCGTGGGTGGGTTCTTGAACACGGAGGCGGACCCGGCGCCGGGGATCTACTACCGCTACGACGACTGCAGTCAGACCGTTGAGTGACCTCTATATGATCGTGCTTGCGACGCTGACCCATCACGTTCCAGCCATACGTGTATAACGAGACGTCCGAGGTCATGGTCTCGTACGACAATGCCCAGTCGTTTGCCGCCAAGGGTAACTACATCAGGGAGGCCGGTCTGAAAGGATTTTCGATGTGGGAGGCTGGGGGTGATTACCATGATATTTTGCTGGATTCCATACGGTTCGCGGCTGGCTTTTACTAAGGGCCGTGCACATTGTGCCATCCACGCACTCAAATGAAATTCATATTTGAGTGCTGCTCAGAGTTTGGACTCTGGAGATCGTCGAACGTTGCTCGTTCCTTCAAAGTTCCACCATTGCACCTGCACCCCTGGCAGGGTCGTGCAACTCAACCGAACGAAGGACGCATATGCCATAATCTCAGCCCGGCCCGGGTGCCACTACTTCTTCGATTTGTCAGCGTTTAGGGCGCCACTGACCACGGCATATTACTCACGTGGTGGATACACTCCCATGACGCTAAATTCCTTGCCGACGAAAAGAAAGTCTTGACCGTCATGCAAGCTTCACCGGCACAGTCCAGAAATGCTGCAATTTTGATTTTAATGCGCTTTTGCAGCGCATTTCAATCTTACAGCATCATCCATTATGTTGACATTCTAGCCCAGATTCTAGCCCGCGCCACATTGATTAGATTGACAGTGGGCGGGCCCTGGCTTTGACGAATTGACTAACTCCGCACGATGTGGTAAATCTTCGGCGTGTTCGAGCTAGGAAAGCACCAAAAATTCGAGCAGCTATCCCTGGCTGGTGGGTGGACCCGGGGATTATGCTGGAACTTGATCACTTGTTATTCCATTTTATTTGAACAATATTTCCAGACACTTACACATGCCAGTCGCATTGGGGGGAGACCCTCGGAAACAATTGAAGGAAGTCGCTTCGCTTGACCCAGCAATGTTTCCCAGGGACAACTTTTGACAGCGCCGCCCATTACACCCCGTGCCCAGACCTCTACGCCAAGTAGGTACTGAAACATGGAGGATAATATGGAGAGACATAGCTAGCAAACCGCTCTTCAACGAGGTAAACAGGGGCACTATGACGGAAGCAACAGGCATCGCGTAGATTTTGGATGGGTGCGTAACCAAAGTGCCGTATTCCCGGCTCGGAACGCCGCTAATATTCTTGCCGGAGAAGCTGGACACCGCCAGTGTAGACACATTTTTTTAAATAAAAAAAAAAGCGGCGTCAAAATGGTGATATAAGTACTGAGTGGAACCTGGCTTCAGGTGGGTGGGCCCTTTGACGACTTCATCGCTGTCAGAGTCTGAACGATCCGTAATGATGTTTGCAGTTCTTTCTCTGACGGTGTTGTCCATTCTCCAGCGAGCGGTTTCCCTTCCGGTCGCTGTTGACACCCATGGACATGTCGCGGCTGCCTGGTATGCAGGTTGGCATGGTAGGAATGGGTTCCCGCTCTCGGACGTCAGTTGGAACAAGTACAACACGCTGATCTACTCCTTCGCGTAAGTCAACTGGATCGCAATGCTCTTCGGACCGGATCGTTTATCACCAGACAGTGTCACCACTCCAAGCGCCGAAAGTCTTTCCCTGGAAGCGTCAGACCCATCGCTCCTTCCGCAATTCGTCAGTCAAGCACATGACAACGTACGTTTCTGCGTACTGCTCAACCTAGAAAGCGCTCACCCTTGGAATGAAGGGTGTTGCCGCACATATTGGAATCGGAGGTTGGACAGGTAGCAGCTGGTTTTCATCTAGCTTGGACACCCCAGAGAACCGTACCGCGTTCGTCCAGACGGTCACGGAACTCGCACAGCAATACGACCTAGATGGAATCAACTTTGAGTACGTGGATTGTTCCGCTCAATTAGTTAGTACTGATGCTGAGCCGTCAGCTGGGAATATCCAAATGCGCCAGGCATTGGCAGCAACACGATCAGCCCAGATGACACGGATAATTTTCTTTCCTTCTTACAAGAGCTTCGCGCTACTTCTGTCGGGGCGACGTTGACGCTTTCTGCAGCGACTCCAACCACCCCATTCCGTGATGCGTTTGGAAATCCCTCTTCAGATGTTTCCGGCTTCGCCAACGTTCTCGACTACATTATGATTATGAACTACGATGTCTGGGGACCGTGGTCACCGACCGTCGGGCCTAACGCTCCCTTGGATGATACATGTGCTCCACCGGGCGACCAGACAGGTTCGGCAGTTTCTGCTGTCAAAGCCTGGAGTGCGGCTGGAATGCCAGTCAACCAGATCGTCCTCGGTGTCGCCGCTTACGGTCACTCGTTCAGCGTGCCTCCCTCGAATGCATTCGTGGCTGGCTCCGATATGCAACTTGCTGCCTACCCAGACTTTGACACGTGGAACCAACCAGAGGGCGATGATTGGGCCAACCACAATACTGCTGGTAGTCATGTAGTGTCCAAAGAACCCACCGGCACCTATGAGTTTTGGAGTCTTATCAATGATGGGTTCCTGGACACGAACGGGAACCCTGCGCCAGGGATCTACTATCGCTACGACACGTGTAGCCAAACCGTTGAGTGACCTCCATAATATAGGTCTTTTGGGCTTGCGATCTGACACTGTTTTAGCCATACGTGTATGACCAAACGTCCGAGATCATGATCTCGTATGATAACGCACAATCGTTTGCTGCCAAAGGTAATCTCATCAACCAGCGTGGTCTAAGAGGGTTTGCGATGTGGGAAGCTGGAGGTGACTACCATGACATGCTTCTTGACTCTATCAGGGGCTCTGCTGGATATTGACATCTGACGGGGGATATTTAAACCTTATTGTACTTCCGAGACTATAATTCCACATCCTAGTATCGTGCTTTTTTTTTCCCGCCTTCCATCAACTCGAAAGCCGATTCTTGTTCCTCAGATAAGGGTGCTTTTCAGAATCTAAGCCAAAACGGTATACCCCCATCGCGTATACATACTTATACATATTATTTCGCGTAGCGTCTTGCCAGTTTTCGCTTCCAGTAAACCGAGTCATCATCCTGCCGTCATGTGACTGGCAACCTGATGTTGAGTGACGTCAACTCTTCTCGTCACCCGATGCAATGATCACAATTTGACACAAACTTTCGCGGGCCACATATGTACATGCCATGATCATGGTAAGCCAGCGATCGCATTATCGTGTTGTGTTGTACTATTAAATGCTGCAGAAAGGAAGGCAAAGTATGTCTTTTGCTGTCATCGCGGACCATTTTGGTTTTTTCGTCGCAATGCCGAACAATTGAGCGACGCTGTACCACCGATTGATCACAAATGAATTCGCAATTCACCGTGTGGCTACGGCATGTTGTTCCAGTTGTCCGAATAATGAACCGAAATATTTATAAGGACGAGGTTCGTGAGTGGGTCCCCTGGTTTCAAAGCTCTGTACAATCAGCAATGACCCTTGTAGTTCTTTCCCTTGTAACTCTATTGGCCGCACTTCAACGGGTGGCTTCCGCTCCAACCACATTTGGTGCACCGCCCAAAGTCGCCGCTGCTTGGTATGCAGGCTGGCATGCTACAGAGGGCTTTCCGCTCTCAAGCGTTCATTGGGAAAAGTACAACACGCTCATCTACTCTTTTGCGTACGTTCCGTAGTCGTCTTTGCGTTGAGAAAGCCGCTGATCGCCTACTTTCGAACAGCGTTACGACGCCGAGCGTCGACGGTCTTTCTTTGGTCGGCTCGGATCCGCAACTCCTCCCAGAATTTGTGTGTGAAGCACACAACCACGTAAGCGCGAAGTGTTCAACGGAATGACAACTTACGAGCAGGTCCAAGGGTGTTTCTGCACACGTTGCAATTGGCGGCTGGGGTGGCAGTCTCTGGTTTTCAACTAATTTAGCAATTGCAAAAAACCGCACTGCTTTCGTCAAGACCATTGCGGATTTCGCCGAAGCATACGACCTGGATGGAATCAACTTCGAGTACGTCCCTGGCATCTCTTGGGTGACGAGCGCTCAACACTCCTGCCAGCTGGGAGTACCCTACTCAATCGGGCATAGGATGCAACACTCACAACGCCAATGATACGGAGAACTTCCTTGCCTTCCTTCAAGAACTCCGTGCGACTCCTGTTGGGGCCAGGTTGACACTTTCGGCAGCGACTTCTCTTACCCCATTCCGTAATGCCTCTGGTCAACCCTCCACCGACGTCTCCGGTTTTGCTCAGGTTCTTGACTACATTGCCATCATGAACTACGATATATGGGGAGGGTGGTCACCCGCTGTCGGACCCAACTCGCCATTGAATGACGGATGTGCTCCTCCTGCCTACCAATTTGGTTCTGCGATGTTCGCTTTGAAAGCTTGGACTGCGGCTAAAATGCCGGTCGACAAAATTGTCCTCGGTGTTCCTTCCTATGGTCACTCGTTCAGCGTTGCGCCTTCCCATGCGTTGACAAACGGGACCAAGCCCAAACTCGTTCCGTACCCTAAATTCAACGCTTCCAACCAACCTGTTGGCGGCGCATGGGATAACACCAGTACTGTTGATGCCTGCGGGGTCCTCCAAGGACCTGGCGGTACCTTTGAGCTGCGGGATCTTGTGAATGAAGGGTACTTGAATGCGTATGGGAACCCGGCGCCAGGCATCTACTATCGTTACGACAAGTGCAGTCAAACCGTTGAGTTTCTTGCAGCGACGATATTGTCGTATTTTTGATCTGACATCCTTGTTTTCCAGCCGTATGTTTATAACAAAACATCCGAGGTCATGATCTCGTTTGACAACGCTGAATCGTTCTCCGCCAAGGGCAAGTACATCAAGAAGAAAGGTCTCAGAGGATTTGCGATGTGGGAAGCGGGCGGTGATTACTATGACATGCTTCTTGACTCTATCAGATACGCGGCTGGCTTTTGACCGTCACCTAAAGAAGGCATGCAAGCAGGTCCCAATTGAGTGGATCATGTTGACTTACTGATTCTTCACCCTTCTGGTGACAACTCAGTGTTAATGTAGTGCTTATGAATGAACCTAACGAGAATTGGATGTACATCTGCGTATACCTGGCGGTTGGGGGTGATCCGAGCCCAAGTCGGAGGCCGGGACTAAACCCGTCGCCGCCGGTTCCTAAATTTGCCAGAGGTTATTTGATACGCAAGAATGGTATCTTCATCAACGGTAAGCGTGTGTAGCACAAGTTGGCACGCTCGATTGGGGTGACATCCGACCGAACGACTATTTTGTCCATGCATTTTGCAGCCTTGTTTCTCGGTGTTATCTATCACTCGGGCAGTGACTGTACCAGTGGCTCGGGTGATATGCAACTGCAAGTTTTCCGCTCTTTGCCATTGGAACACATTAATTTATGGTTTCGCGTAAGCTTGACCGACTCTGTCTGGCGACCAAAGGAAACCACACCGCGTTCATCAAGACGACTGTGAGCTTTACGGAACAATATAAGTCAGATGGAATGTCCTGGCAGGCAAGTCATTGGATGCAACGCGATGAACTTGGATGGTACGGAGAACTTCCTCTCCTTCCTCCAGGAGCTTCGTGCAGATCCAGTCGGGCTTCCACCGTTAATTGACAAGGTTCTGCGGTTTTGGACTTCAATGCCTGGAATGCAGCTGGGATCCCACACAACCAGGTCGTATTTGGTTTTTCCTCATACGGACAATCCTTCAGTGTTGAATCATCCAATGCATTTATGAGCAGTTCTCAGATGGAACTCGGCCCATACCCCAAGTTTAATGCACGGCAGCTGATGGCCACTACCTGTCAATCACCACGAAGAGCAAAAAAATTGGACATTTCATCCTCCAAGACCTGTTATGCCTGATCCTATGAGCCGTACGTGAATTACCTCGAAGTACCGAAGGCGTACGAACAAAATTTGTGGACATCTACGTCACACACTACTGCTGGCTCCGAGTGTCTCCCTCTCTTCCATATGTATTTCTTCGCCATCCTGTTCTTCCAGCCTCTCGTTTTGGTCGCCGGGAACATCCTCGAAAACAATAGCGCTCAAAACACCGCCGAACCCAGTATCGATATTGTCTACATCCCTCCCTTGAGAATCGCGGGCATAAAGTTTACGCAAGTTCAAGATGAATCGAGGGACCAGCGTGCAGGGAGGGATGAGCTGTACTGCATACAGTAGCATTGGTAGCCAGCCCTCCATGCCGGAACTCGCTGTAGAATCCAGAAAACCGATAAGGGCGTATCCCACAATGCTGTTCGTACATCGTTTTTAGCGGCAAAATGAACGGGGCAGAGACGCACACAAGAAAGTAGACCACGCCTTCCCTCACGAGAAGGATCATGTAGCGGTTCAAACAGAATCGCTTTGTTGCTCTGTATGTTCGAATCGATTCCTTAAGGAATTGAATGAGGAGAAGGAGACACATCAGTGCGCCAAGAGCGATTCGGGTACCGATTGATACGAGCCCCGCAATGGACAACGTAGATTGTGAGACACAAAGTGGAAAATCAAGAGTTTGAACAGTAGTCGCTGCAAATTGATAGAACAAGGCACATCCTCATATATCTGTGTTAGAAAGAGCCATGTTGTACTTACCCGTGCCAGCACTTAGAAGGAGCCGGATGGAAGCAGCGAGACACGACAGGGCTTCCACAACGAGGACCGTGAGGAGAGTCCCAAGGATGAGCCTCGATCCGTTATACAAGGTCCACACACGGAGGACCATCGCCACTGTATACATTCATGTGATTCATCTTGTTAAAAATGAAAACGGAATCTTACATTCTGTGGCAATTGTAAAAACCATCTGAGTCCAGCTCGCAGCAATACTAGCTATTCCATCTTTTAGGCATCCTTGAGTAAAATAGAGGCCGAAACGAATGGACAAACGTACTCACGACTATTCGATGATTGGAAAGCTATGATCAGTGCAACCAACAGAAAGAGGATACATACATCTACAAACAGTAAATTTTCAGCATATTACTGATCATCAATGGTTTTAAGACATTAACCTTTGGTGGATCAGGGAGAAGAGAATTTCCAACTTCGATCATATTAGGTTAACTCAACAACATGACGAGAACAAGTTTAGACATACACAAAGTATGGATCCTATATCAATCAAGAATTATCCGAAAATGATTACAATAGGAATAAACGTACGCAAAATTACAGATGCCGAAGTAACGAGTCTGGAAATTGAGAAGGTAAGTCACATGGGATCGTATAGATGGATTTTATACACACAAGGGTGAACAACGTTGAAACACCAGTCCAACGCTTGTTCTGAAGCTATGTGAAGACACAATATGTCCAGAAAAAGTGGTCACTGACCCAGACGTAGTCTATCTACAAAAGTCGTCACCTCATGCCCACAGCGAGCGAACGTGACACAAACCTCATCTGAGAGTGTGAGGACTGGGCGCGTCAAGGTCACATGAACTCGAGAAAGACGCTATAACTTACTGTAATCATACCCGATAGCAGTGACTACAACGACTACAAGTGTGAAACAAGAAAGTCAATAAACGAAAAGACCGATCTCAGGAAACATACGAGTAGTGTAATGATTCATCTGAATGCCCTCAACGGCTTTCTGAAGAGCAGAAGCCATGAAGTCGATTCGCAAAACGAAAAGAACCGTAAAATTTGCGGAAAGGGGTGGTACGGTTTCAAAAACGGACGATCACCCGGTGCAAACGCCCACAGGGACCGGTCTATGGAGAGATGGCGCAATGAATCGCTCACTACCTTAATTAGAATCATGACGGCGAGATGGCAAATCGCAACCAACATGGGAAGTTTTCACCTACATGCAGAGTCATTGTGTGTGAATGCGGGCAGCGAGTTGAGAAATCTCGGTGGCATTTCGCTTAGTCCTTGGGGACATCAACAATGTGTACCTCTCATTCTCCTCCATGCTGTCAGTGGGATGGGAATTCGAGTTAGTCGGAAGACGTTCTATGCTCTATCGCGTGTTCGTATTGGTAGAGTGATGCTATTGGTACTGCCACGTCAGAGTCTGGCTCGTTGGTGGCAATTCCACATGGCTAAGTCATACTTTCCACTGATACGGCATGGACTCCCATGCCGGTGGATGATTCGTAACCATGTTAATGATGTGGGGAAGGTGAAAATCCTTCCAGGGCCATCATTGCGGAGTCTGCCAGCCGGAAGTAACCTGGGCTGCGGAAGGCCGAGAGAAAAACCGCATGCCATCGCGGCAAGACAGGTGGGAAGATTAGCACGGCGAAGTTAAGCCTGTCCGTGACACGTAGTGTGGAATGGTCTTGGCGGACAGTTCAAAAAACATCTGCCCACCCTCTGTTACGCCAACAATTCTTGACATTTTCGGTTCAGATGAGAGAAATGGAAAGTTGGATCTCCAGCAACTTGGACCGGAGGGGCACCAAGCATCCAAGACGGCACGGGCACCGAGTCGGTGCGGTCGACCAAGGACTCGCCCGTGAATCTGCCATGCAGTGGAACCGCCCTTGCCAAATCATAAATCTCATCACCGAGCGTCTTTCGGACAGGGCAACGGAACAATGGCGACGTATGACGTATCCTCCTGGTTATCGCAAGATAGTCAGAGTGGGTGCAGAGTGTGAGTCGCGGGAGCAAGAAGAGAATTGGGACTGGGGACAAGTCGGGCGGAGAGTGTTTCGCCGTTCTTCGAGAATGGGGAGGAGGGAGGTGCTTGTGTGGTGCCACGAATGTATTCGGGAACGCGCATGCCGTCGGAGAGGTTGGCAGAGTAGTAATACCAACTTTGGCCCTTACTCTAAAGTCGCGTGTAACCGACTTTTTATTTGTTTATTTTTTGCAATGGCATACCTACTGACCGTTGTGCACGATGAACATATATAATACAGGAAACCTATTTGGGCAGTAATCGAGGCATGATGGAGACCACAGGAGCCCCGTCCCGAGTCCATTTCCATGGCCGGGTCGCACCAAGGTTAGGCGCTGGCTTTTCGCATTGACTTATTTCATGGTCCACTTTCTCGCAGCATACATCATTCTTGGGCTGCAGCCCTCAGTTTGTTGCACGTATGAATGGCACATTCATCCTAATTTTCAAGCGCGCAGATTTTCTGATTAGCGATAAAGCCTTGTCGTTATTGACACCAGCTGCGCTGTTATCACTTGTCATTCTGCATGGGTTTCGACCCTGCAAGTTTTCTACAAGGAGCAGCGTCACCACGTCTGTAAGCCCCGAGTTACACCTCGCTGCATATACTTACCCTGAATTAAGAAATCGTGACCTGTAGTTCCGAGCGCTTCCTCTCCGATCCTTGTCACATCCCTCGGAGGAATACGGTTTTCGATGCCTTCCGCGTCTCTCGACGTTGGTTAGACTTCATATTTTGTATCGGCTTGCGTGGGCGCCATCGTAGCTTGGGATGTATAGATGGACTCGACGGTGTGTTCGACTATTTTGGATGATCCGAGTTGACGAATAAAATAAATCACATGGGACGAGAGATCCGCCAATGGGGGTCCAGTGCATCATGGCGGCGACTTACAGGTTAGCTTTGCAACACTGTCTTGATACATGGACGTACAGTATTGCATGTCCATGACGCCTTTGAATAAATTTTCGTACGCTCCCAAGCTCAGAACGAGGCAAATGTCAATGAATCACAACTTACAATGATAGTGGGAGAGGTTGTGTAGCTAATTGAAGTCATGAGATCGCGACTTGGACACTAGGCAGTCAAGTTTGATTCGATTCTGTTCCACGCTCGTGCCAGTGAATTTGAGATCTTGGTACCAACAAGGGCCAGCAACCAGCGGCGACAAGTCGAAGTACTCCGACTCAGATGGACCCACTTGGACCAGTGCCACTATTTGTCCGCCGGGTATAAATGCAACCTGAAGGTCCGGAGCGGATCACGCTCTTTTCACCTCACCCTTCGCTTCGATCTCGCTGAATACTCTGTAGAATTCATGAGCAACGCTGACAAGACCATCAGTGCGACCACCGAGGTCGAAATGAGGGAGGCTGCGGTGTGGCCACACTTTCCGAATTCCAACGACCCTTCTACTGGCGTCGACCAACAGACGTACGACAACCTTGTTCGATACACCAAGTATGCATCTGGTGCTTATCAAGTGCTATGCCCTCGTCCGATGGGAAACACCTTGGTAACCCTGGTTAGTACGAGCGCTTGGCAAAGTTGTTCACGCCAACTTCCCAGCTAGACTTGAAAAGGGATAGACATAATTGCGCTGACACCTCACCTTGGCAGTTTCAGGACATCATCACCTCAACAAAAGGATTTATCGCCAGAGATGACAAACGCGACGAACTTGTCGTGGCAATCAGAGGGTCGACGGATACGACGAGCATCCTTCTCGGTGCGTGCTCGCTCGCACACTCATCGTTGCGCATTCACTTGGCGTTCGCGCGGTGCAGATGCTGCCGTCATACTCTTGCCTTTGCAGGGCCCAGGACTTCCCCCACTGGACCCATCCGCGGTCGCACGCTCGGCCAACTCGGAACCACGCGTTCATGTCGGCTTCCTCCTTGCGTACCATAGCGTCGGGCAGACGATTTTGGATGCACTCCAAGTTCAATTACGCTCATATCCGTCATACAGCATTGTTGTGTGTGGTAAAGTCAATTCCTGTTGCTCTCGTTCATGCGAACTGGACTTTAATAAACACTAGGTCATTCGCTCGGGGTAAACTCATTTATCCGCTTCTTCGAGTTCTCGCAACACACATTTGAGTCTTAACCCCAACAGGGATCAATTGCCAGCATCACCTCGGTCGCTTTAAATCATACGTTTCCTGAGAAGCCTGTCAGTCTGTACACTTTTGGTGAGATTGACTTGAAACATCTCGTCTTGGGCGATCTTCGGTACCAGACGTCTGTCAGGTCAACCTCGCACTGGGGATGGTTCCTTTGCGGAGCTGGTCGAGCGTGCTATAGGTACCGAAAATATTTATCGATGTGAGTCAACAATTAGATATCATTATTTTTCATAATAACGGAGATGGATAGGCGTGCATTTGGTTGGTGGGTTATTCGCTTTAGCATATGCGACATCTGGTCCATTAATTCTGAAACTTCTCAGACGGTGTTCCGACGATGATTCCAACTCAACTTGGTTATAGGCACTTGTACGGTTTTTACCTCCCTATCTTATACGCACTTTCTAATTTTTGCTCGCAGTGGTGCCGAATACTGGCAGTATTCTGAACTGGGTAGGCACTTTGGATTTATGGGCGTCTTATCGGCGTGTATCGCCCGGCGCAGTCTTTTTCGGAACCGTTATCTGTTATCTACAAAGAGAACTAAGCCATCGACATCAGGTGCACCCAAGAACGTGAAGCGCTTTGAAGAAGGTGAAGATCCGAATGGCAGTGGCAACATTCGTCAGTCGATGCACGCACTTTTGAGCTTCTTTTGATAAAGGTGAAATAGCATCCACTGGCGTGAATCCCGCACACTGGATCTACTTTCGACAACGTGGGTTTTTTTTTTGGCAACGTCGAACAAGCGCGGTGCTATGATGGCGTTGGGGTCGTGCTTACGATGATGCATATAGCCATCGCCTCGGATCCAACTGTGTGCATATGACGACCGTGTTTTCGGGAGAAGGTTACTGGGAATGGAACTCGGAATGAAGGCCAACTGACGCAACCACGTAGCACATGTTCGGGCGGTGCGTCCGGTTGTGGTAAGTTGGCCAAGTGAAATGGGCTTATTGTTGGGGCTGCATGCTCGGCGTAGGTTTGTCGCATGTTTAGCTATATTAAATTCTACTTTTATCAAGGCAACACTGTTGTTTGCACGCGCCCTCAATTTCGTGACTGGGTTCTTCGGAATCATAATCCAGGTTTCAGCTTTGCTCAGAATCTGAGACGTAGTCGAAAAAGGTACGTTATACAATGTTTCGAGCTCATCGCACGGGTCTGGTTCGTGCCACACGGAACCGAATCGAAGGACTCGAGCACATCACGGGAACTTTCGACATCTTGCGATTCAGGTTCAACCTTGAGCTATATGCAAACATGACGAACTCTGTTGAGGAATCTCGAAGCATGCGATTCAAGCTTATCTGCACAGTTTCGTGCCTTGCGTCGAAGTGGTGTCACGAAAAATGTTCCATGTGGTTGGGCCATCGTCGTGCTCTATTAATTTTTGTCTGGGCTACGTGGTGCCTATATGTATCACCCATACCGCGAGGGTTGGTCGATGTCCAGCAGGCAGGCGCGTCCATCGGATATGACCGTAGAAATACATTTTTCAATATCAGGTGCCTAGTCACATGTCCACGTGCATGTCCAGTGGATAAACATAAATCCACGGTGGTGCAAGCCGTAGATGGGTCGGTGAGACATGTGATCACGAACCTCGGCAAGAGTCGACGCGTCTATGCCGCCCGAGATACTATTTTTTGTGCGGACGTTTTTGGAGCACGCGTGCAGATATGGATATGTTCTGTTCTCGGGATCTGCTGACGTTGAAGCGATGGTAATGTAATCGCGAAACCCGAGCGTAACGTGCCATTTCGTCGTTCTAGCCTTTTGTTTGCGGGGCTCTGAATGACAAGACAGGAAAGTGAGGAGGTAGATTGGAGTTGTGCTCGCCGTAACGAGTAGGAATGCAAAGAGAAAAAAGCTGGCTCCTATATCAATCCGTACAGGCACAGAAAGGAACACCGTGGGGGCGCTGCGGGACACTATGAAGCTTTGATCTAAACAAAGCCAGTGGATCAGAGAATCATGGCAAACGCACTAAACCCGCATAGCTCTCTGCTTTGGGTTGGCGTAGAGCTGCTGGTCGATGGTGCAACTATAGGAGCTTGCAACCAAGAACTCTATACCAGACACCATCCTTGCTTGGCAAACTCTCACTGATGGGTGGCGTAGAGACAGATTGCAGTTGCGGATGGTGGCTGGTGTACGTGTACAATTACGTGGTGCTGAACGCAAGTCCTGGCTGGCCAATAAACCTGCCAATGTCGCTGGGTATTGTTTGCCATATAAAATGGCGTTTCGAGGCGTTTCAAAGTGTAGTTGTGATGCAAAAAGGATCGACTTGGTGGTTATTCGGTACGCTTACTGGGTTACTCGAAATGGACCATGGCGGAATTTCAAGTGTGTTCAGTCAGGTCGTCCTTGGCCTCTTCCCCTGTCTCCTCACTGACTCTATTGTATATTACCCTTCATACTCTTTTCTAATCCGTTTCAAACGACTCTACCGGTGTCAGGAATGTCTAATTCAGATTCCCGTATGCTGCACAGGGTCCTCCGGTGGTTGGCAGGCTGGGCAGTGTGGTCGTTTTTCACCGAGGTGCACGTCGTTGGAGGAGAGAACGTGCCGGAAATGGGTCCAATCATCGTGCAAGTTCCTTGAACTCTGGCAAAAAAAAAACCAACACCACCGTGACTTGGGCGGTCCTCATTGGTACGCTTCCACTGAGCCCACTTCAACCCGCATCATACCGTGGACCCCAATACTGACCTGCCTTTTCCTTTTTGTAGTACCGCAACGCACCATAACATGATTCTCGGCCCCTCCGTGCTGTGTCGGTCCGTTTTACGTGCCATTTTGTTGATCACACGACGAACCAATAAACATCCACAGCGACTTCATTTCCTCACCGGAGAATCCTAAACTATTGGTCGAAAGGTGCGGACACTGACCTCAGCCTCTCCGTACGATCCAGTGACGCTGGGCTTTCAAATCTGGCAGCATCCTTGTTCGAAAACTAAACTTTGGCTTGGTTTCTCTATTTTTCTGGAAACATCCCTGTCGATCGCAAGTCCAAGGACCGTCAGGTTCTGTTCCGCAGAACGTTCGAGGCCCTCGCTCGAGGTGGGGCTATCGCCCTTTTCCCCGAGGGGATTTCCTACACGGAACCTCGAATCATGCAGGTCAAAGACGGTGCTGCTTGGGCGGCACTAGAATACACAAAATGGGCCGCAGAGCACGGGATCAATGACACCGAGGTCAAGATCGTGCCTGCCGCAATTGTGCATACAAACAAATCCAAGTATCGTAGCGATGTGAGTCTGGGTACGGCCTGGACCGCCGTTCTTTGGCAACGGTCCATCGCTCATGCATCTTTATTCATTACAAGTGATCATGGAGTGAGAAGATATGCCAGACCCATGGATCGTCAATGCTAACAAGGGTCCCGTAGGTTTGGTCCGCCGATCTCTATGGAGCAGTACAAGGCACAATTCGCTTCTGATGCCTAAGGTGCGACTCACGCCGTCGTCGAGCGTCTCACACGTGCCATCGATCGGCAGCTCGTGGAAATGACCATCAATGCTCCCGACTGGTGAGCTGTGTCATTTATTGCGTGTCATTGAGAAGTCGACGGCATTATGCGTAGGGATACGCTTTATGTTACCCGAATGGCTCGAGATCTACTTTGGGAAGACGAACGCTCAATCGATTTGAATGAATTCTTGACCGTATCTCAGACGTGAGCCATCCCCGATCTCCGCCTCTCTCGACTTGCTCAGTCTACTCACGTTCATGCTACAGTCTCGTCGACCTTTTCAGCACCAAGGATGCAACGCCGAGCTTCTGTTCCGTGTGCCGCCACCTATTAGAATACTATTCGTTGTTTCAGTCGACACGCCTTACCAACTCTGTTCTGTCCTCGCTTCCTCTCCCAGAAACGTTGTCTCCCAATCATCCGACGCTGCTTCCTTCGCGACTTCTAACGCTTTCCATTCTCGTCCGCGATACCTTGGCAGCGCTCATTCGACTCCCATTCTTTATTTTGCCACTCAAGCGGTTTCCCTCATCAAGCCGCAGCCCTCCATGAGCTCTGCAGTGTCTTGCTCAACTTCTCCATGTCGCATGTCACCAGGTTGCTACATTTCTCGGGAACCTAGCCGCATGGGGGGGGAGCCTCTTCATCGCGTCCAACCAAAAGGCCCCATCTGTCCCGGCACCTGGCTCAGACATAGAGGGGACCCAGCCGTTGGACACGTCCTTGTTGAGCACAGCCGCGGATTTTTTTTCTTCTTCCTGTCTCGTCCTCCATGTGGTACCACACGCTTCCGTGGATGGCACTACCCTGGGGCCAGGTACAATTTCTTTTTTCGGGAACCCTTGTGGCTGTGGGGTATTGAAGGCGTGGGGTCATCGCAGAAAAAAGTGCGAGATAACCTGCTCAATGCAAGGACGAGCAACGCCTGTGCGGGTGAACGGTAGTAGTGGGCTCCCTTGGAATCTTCGACTGTTGTTCCCCTCATTTCACCTACGGCCATGTCGGAAACAAAAAAAAAAGGCCGAGAGGCATACCATATCTTGGGTGTGATCGATGACCATCCAACGAGGTATACAGAACCCTAGTAGCGTGCGGAAAAAAACATTATTGGCTTGTGAGATAGATAGACATGGATGGCATCAACAACATCCCAGATACGCGACGAAACCCATCCTCCGCCCCTGACCGACCGATGTCGATGAACAGGGATCTATCTGTGCCCCTCGGGGGACATCCATCATCCCCACTCTCCGGAACCTGACGGTGAGTTCCTCCATCACCTGGGTGGGAAACGATATTAATAATGCGTGAGAAACTTACCATACTCACTAAGTGCAATCTCTCTGACAGCAACTACGACTTTTTCTATTACTATACTTCCAATTCCTGTTCGTGAAGATGGCTCATTTCGATGGTTGGAGCTTGGCTGCCTACCATCCTTAATATGGATTCTGTGGGCACCCGCACGTTCTTCGCTTATGCTGCTGAGGCTACCAGCGATCATGTCCGAACTCGTATCTAGGCAGGAAAGTTACGCTAGAAGGTGAGCTCATGTCACTATTCGACTATGCATCAGCTCTTGACCAAAGGTACTGTTAGAGTGTGATGCTAGACATGCGTTCCTTTGTGTATTTACCCACCACCTTATAGCTCTCGATTCGAGGCATGCCAGTCGACTACACTAATTCATCTACCACTAGTGACTCTACTGGCCAATGACCATTGGTTCCGTTTCTGACCTTTACGGCACATCCTTCCTGACACATCCCACGGTCGTTTTTTTGGCGATGCAGCCTCAGTCACCGCCGCTGGAATTCGAAAGTGGCCAGGATCACCAGCGAACCGCCCTGAAATGGGTGGGAGCAAAACATCTCAGGCTACCTGTCAAGTGCCAAGATTTTCAATCTCAGATACTCCGCCAACTGCCTTAGCCCATGTTGCAGAGCAGCCCATGCCCGACTGTGCCCCACCTCTCGCCCTCCCTTACTTCTTCTGTGAATTCCTCTTCCTTGCCTAGCCCAAAGGAGGACGATTCTCCGTCGAGTCCAGGAATCAACTCCAAACCTCCGTCTACCGAGAGTCCTATTATACAGGCCAGGTTCAGAACAATGGCTGCTACTCTCGCTCTTGCTCAACCCCCTGGCACTTCTCCTAGTCCTCCATCTTCCCCCTCACGCAAACGTATTGAACCTGCTCCCCGTAATGGCCGCTTTTCACGTTTCCACCCCTACTCGTCCAGGGGTGGAATAAGCCCTGTTGGAATGGATTATCTGGCGCGGTCCCTTGGAATAATCGCTCCAAACGATCTAACGATTGCCGAATTGGAGGAAGTAAGTTGTTCGCGCCTTTATTGGTTGAATAGCTGATGATGTGCGACAGAAGAAGGATATGTATATTTCGGTTCTCGACTCTATGCCCGACAGAGTCTTACTGTCGGCACTCAAAGTAAAACAGGCAAATCGCGATTGCATCGCACAACGTCTTGCGATGGCTTCCGCTGAGATTAGATCTGCTGAAGAGCGGATCGCTTTTTTCACGGCCCTGCACGAGCAACACACAGGAGACCTCGCAATCAGCGATGAGTTTACCCACTTCATCAACCATGTGCTGGATGGGCGCGAGTTGCCGGAACTTCAGGTGCAAGGGCAAGTTTATCGTGCTGCCTATCGACAAGACCGAGCCGCCTTGGAGATTTCGGATGCGCACGTACATGAGATGCGAAAGGTGATTTGCTCGCGTCGTCCGTCTGAACCGAGCAGTGACGAGGATGCCGCGTCCACGTTCCCATTCGATGATAGTGAGGGCACGGGGTCTGATGAAGGAGATGCCCCTTTGTAATACATGGAATTTGAAGCTGTATCGATAACCAATCGTGCTACTATGTAGCTACCTTTTTACCCATTCCCTCCAATTTGATGTATTGGATTGTGCGGACGGCCGTTCCCAGTTTGTTTGTTTGTGCTTGTGTAGCAGTGTTGCAACATCGCTTATTTCCGAAGGTCATCGTGTATCTCTCACGAGTGTGTTCACGGTAGAGCTCTGGGTTGGCTGTTGGCCGCTCATCTCAATCTCTGTCTCTGACTTTTGGTCGAACAGAGATCACTTCTTGGACTTTTGGTCCATCAGGGTCGCCTCGTCACTACCTCGTATAGTGTGACACTGGGGTTGAAGACCTTTGGAAGTGCCCCAACTGCCTTCGATGGTCACTCCGTTCAATTTATGTGTGGATCAGGATCTAACAACTCATGTTCCTATTTGATGGAGAAGCGAGGGCATGGGGTTTGACATGAACGGAGATGGTATGTATGAAGTTTCTCTGTTATCTACGATATCAGCTAACCGCAAATCACTTATAAGCGTCCGAATCCTTCTCCCACTTCCCCAGTCAATATTGGTTCTCACTACGTTAATGGATCAAGCCCAGTATCAGGTAGGCAACTATTCAGTTGCCCAACTGCCGCTGTTGACAAATCTCCAGCACGATTACGAACGTGCCCGTGCTCTTACCGAACCCGGTACAGGGCCTGTATCGATGCCGCCATGGGATCTTACTCCTGATTTCATCGGCGGCGGCATGTCATTCGACCATACTAATTTTACGGGACCATCCGAGCAGTCGGATTTCACGAGCACCCATCCATTCCGTCCTCCGCCGCCCCTTATGACTCGTAACCCTCCTCTTCCCATCGATATTACTTCCACCAGCCTCGCTATAACGACAGCGGAGTCGGTTCGCTTCGGTGAGTCAAGATGTTTTATTTAACCGCAGCGTGTCATCTAATGATCAATATGACGAACTTGACAGGATCACCCGAGCAACTGGGTTTTACGACTATCCATTCACGCCCTCCGCTGCCATTTATAATTCCCAACCCCCCCCCTCCCGCCGACTTCGCTTCCACCAGCTTTGCTGTAACGACAGCGAACTTGACAGGATCACCCGAGCAACCGGGTTTCACAACTATCCATTCACGCCCTCCACCGCCATTTATGATTCCCGACCCCCCCCCTCCCACCGACATCACTTCCACCAACTTCACTATAACGACAGCGGAGTCTGGTTATTCCGGTGAGCCAAAGTATTTTAGTGACGCCAGCGTATCATTCAATAACATCAAATTAACAGAGCCATCTGTACGACCAACTTACTTTGAAGACAACACACTATTCAGTGTCGCATACCCTCATCCACCCGCACCCCGGAATCGATCACGCAACAACCTACCACCTATACCACCCATGTTTCCCCCCACACTTATCGACCAACCCCCTCCCATTCATAGTGCCAACCCTCTCCTTCGTACCCATCAAGACAGCTCCACTCACCCCGCCATGGCACAATCCGACGAATCGGGTCACTTTGGTAAGTTATTTTGCATTGGTGGTGAAATAATGAACATGTTTTCCTATTGCAGTCAGTAGCAACCCCCCCACGCCCACACAGACAAACGTTGTCGAACGTCTGCTCTCGGAAAAGGAAGTCAAGAATGCCTGCCTGGATATACCTAGGCACATAATCTATTTGATGGTTATTGGAGAGGCGGTGTGGGCGGATGCGGCCCGCGCTGATAAGTTCACCTTTGCGATCTCCCGCGCCGTACAAGGTATCGTCGGCCACGTTCCCATTCGCTCACTGGCCACCAACCCACCCGAAAAATTGCGAAGAGAGTGCTCGCGCACCGTCACAAACGTTCTACGCGGTTGGAAACAGTTTGCGTGGCCACACCTAACAACTTCCCTTCGACTTCGTCTGCCATACTGTGACCCTGGGGGCTTTGGTCCGAATCAAGGCGAGACCTTGGTTGCTTATTCCAGGGACCAGGCCAGGAAATTGCTAACGGACAACCTATTCCTACGAGCAGAGTTGAATCCTGACGCCCGGATTTTCAGCGCCGACTGGATTCTCCAAATGGTCGCAGATCAACTGTTTGATGCCAGGGATCTCTCGTTGGCTCCTTATATCGAATTCTATGACACCCGGCTCGCCCTCGACAATATCTTTGCATTGGCTGCAACCGCCATCATGGCGGCCATTCAAGACTGGGAAAATGGGTACCTTGATCCGAAAAAGGTATCAACATCAATATGGCAGACCGACTATTTGTCGGCATGCGATACCATTAGGGAGTTTAGGCAAAATCTAGACAATTCGTTATGGTTGGATAACGTTTACCGCTGGGTTCTTCAGCAAGCACGCCCTTCCCCTCCATCTACGTCTATTTGGTAGATAAATTTTGTCACTACTTCACGTTGGGAATCCTCTGGTGTGGCGCACGTTTGTCTGATTACGATTGATAACTTAGATTTGGAAACTTCACCTCGGATACGTTGGACCTCTCGTCATCTACTTTGTTCCGAGATTAAACCATTTCTTTTTCACTACTCAGCAGACATTCAAAGCACAATCCTTCCATGCAGGTCTTCAACGTCGTTAGCCAGCACCACTCACAACAGACCCCTCCCTCCGCCATCCAGCCCACTCCCCATAGCTGGACTGCAAGCATGCGACTTACCCAGACTCAGCCCCACAGCTGCTGCAATAACATCTCCATCTTTCTGCCTTAAAGCCATTCTGACAATGTACTCTAGCTACGGTTGCTCACTTTTTTTTTGATGTTGAACCCATCGAGGATGTCCACGATCCAACGAGTCCGCCTGACCTTTTCAAGGTATGGTCATGCCCATTCGCCCATGGGGCTCCGTTCGCTTGTACTCACGATTGCCAGAATGTTCCAGAAATCGCGCGTGATTTACTTGTCGCACGGTCTCATCGTTGCAAGCATCCATGGAACGTTCATTCACTCAACCAAGCATTCGTTTCGGTCGCAAGCTGAGTCGCGCATGTCAGTGGACGGATCACGCGCATGCTTGAAGAGATAGGCATCCTGCTTTCGATTGGCGTGCGTTATTGTGTTTGTCGTACCCGTGTCTAGCGCTAACGTGCCTCACGGACGAAGTCAATATGCGCACGTCGATTCTCAAACTCTGGGATTTTGGCAAGACCGACAAGCAGACGGGCGCGCCGCTCCTCCGAACTGCCAAAGTGCAACCCGCCGGTAAACACTATCTAGCGTATGCCATGGTGCTCAGATGCCCTCCGCAGAACTCATCACACGCGTGGGTCATGACCCTCACGCTGACCATGATGCCCTTCCTTTTCCGTTGGTCTCGCGGGCGGTACTGTACTGTTGTACCGCCATCTTGACCAATCCCTCACGTCGTCCTCTGCCGCCATTCCGAAACCACGGGTGATTCACAAAAATGCAATGGAACCCGCACCTTTTGGCTTTTACGAGCCACCCACGTCCGTGTCGATGGATCCATGTCGCCTACCGCTGTAGACCCGTCCAATACTCCGCCAACGCCCTCCCCCATGATTGTGACCACGTCCTCAATGCATGTCTACCCCATTCTTCCCAAGCCCTCCAGCCCCACAGCTGTTCTAGTGGACAAAATCGATGCGAGCTTACGGTGTCCGTGTGTCGATTGGAAAATCCGTTGGGTTACTTTGGGCAGAGACAAAGCAGTCGTCGGCGTGGGCAGTGGTGGCAGGCTGGGCGTCGTGAGCTATGAAGGCCAGTGGGGTGCCATTGCTCTTGTTTTTGACTGATCGAGTCACACAGGCCGAAAGTTTTCCTTGCATACTCACTTGAACTACATGGTCGTGGCTCTCTCCGGGGCTATCCCAACGTCCTCGAGCAGGACGTCAAGAACACCTGCCTAGTGTACACATACTAGGCAATAATGGATCAGTGAGTCCCTTACATTGCACACTTTTCTTTTTTCTAACCGACTGTTTCACAGATGATGTGTTTGACGGAGAAACTAACCAGCACAAAGTTGGCGTTGTTGTACGAGAAGCACCTCTACTCACTTACACTCTCGTTTGCACACACCCAACATTTGGACACGACACATACCGGTACCACGGCGATTATCTATACGAAAAAGGCAACTTCGACGGTGCGACGAAAGAATATCTACAGACAATCGGTGGCGTCGGGGCAGTTATGCCATGCGCAAGGTATCAACCTGCATCGCCATGTTGTGCCCATATTAACCTGCACACAGTTCCTCACCGCCAACTTGACCCCGCTGTTGACGCTCTACCTCCAAGAACTGCACACGCACGGGCTGACCAATGCGGAACACATCACGTTACTTCTCGATACCTATGCCAAGGTGGGCGATGTCGGCAAGGTGGTGGATGCACTCGAGTTTGATTACAAGGCCGTCCCAGGCGAAGGCACGAGTCGTGAACCGCCATTTGACCTCGACACCGTGGTTCGCGTCTGTTGCCAAGTGGGATTCTTTGGACAAGCAGCATACCTGGCAAAGCGGTGGGGCAGACACGAGGAATACCTCAGGGTTATCGTCGAAGACATTGGTGCTGGCGCTGGCGCGGACAGGGGAACCGTCGAGAACAGGTATAGGGAGGTGGTCAGTTATCTGAGGGACGTTGGGAGCGCTGCGGTGCGTGTTACACCTCTCGCGACATTGACGTGCGTTGATGGTGCCGCCGTTTTCAGGCGGAATCGAACCTGAGGCGTTACTGCCGGGCCCTGTTGGACAACCTTCCTCATGAATCAACGCAGTTATTGACCGACTTGAGTACTATTTCGGGACCGCTGCCTCCTGCGGCGAGTGCCCCATCACCAGCATAAGGGGCAGCGAGCCTTCCTATTATTCGTTGCTTGCTCTGTCGAGCGCCTGCAGTCCCGCCAACACTGACGGGCAGTGACGGCGCCGCAAAGAAAGTGGAAGACAGGAACGAGGAAACTACAACGGCGGGTGGACCAGGTGCTCAGTCCCTCGCGCCCCAGATACGGCCCACGAATGATGTACAAATACCCCACCGACTCTCTCCAGCCCTCTTTTTTGTTTACTTTGGACCACTCCCGTGTTTCACGACCTCTTTGGAGACGGTCGCACAACGACAGTGGGGCTAGACACTGGACGGTGCCGGCGGCGAAGCAAACACGATCGCGGCAGGCAGACGAGGATGTCGAGGAGCGCGACCAGGTCGCCGTCTGGGACACACTACTAGAACTCTACCTCGACGACGAAGGCGAAGGCGACCGCGACAAGGCCCTGCAGTTGCCACAGTCCACGCACCCGCCGTACAACCCCACGCATGCCCTCGTGCCGGTTCGACCTACATGTACATGACCGGACTGGTGTCCCCCTGGGCCAAGATGGGTCTGTATGAGGACGTCGTGCGGTTCTGAATGGTGGTGCACGACGCGGGGGATGCGGAGGCGTCGGCCGAGGTCATGACGGCGCAGCTCCTTGATCTACCACATCAGCCACCCCTTGGTGAGCCTGACGTTCGTGACCCGTTCCGGCTGAGCACCTGCACGACCGCAAGTGGTAACAAGATTTTCTCGGGCTCGACGTGCTCCGGCAACGTCTCCAAGTCCGCCTGATGGCCGCTCAGCAGCGCCGGGGTCGACGTCAAGAACCGGAGCACGAGCAGATACAAGTCCGGATGTGCAGGCCCGTACGTGCACGGGATGGAGGAAATGGCGACGGTGCGTCTTGGGTGCGTTCATGCGTATGCGTGGACCTGACCCTGTCTGCTTGTTCAGGACCAACAACTCATTGTGTCATTCCATACCGAAACCAAGACGAAGCCAAAGCAGGTGCAAAAGCTCGAGGATGTGGTACGCCCGCGGGTGTTTCACATCACATTGTGCTCGCAGTGCGACGGCTAGCTTGACCTGTCGAGCATCTATTTCATGTGCAACCATAGCTTTCATTAGCGGTACGTTGTCGTACGTGTGCCGCTGCCGTCTGACGTCAAACGTAAACTAGGTATCTGCCCGAAAACGAGACGACGTGTCCGTTGTGTACACGCCAACACGGCGTGATTCAAGCAATTCGGCGGAACAATGCGCGTTTGGTGGACCAGCACGAGTTGTTCTAGACCGAGGCCCAGGAATCGGGGTTCAGAGCGGTCGCGAGCAGGTTCGAGAAGGGATGGTTGGGCATCGCCGGAACAAGAGCGATGTCAGGCTAGCCTCATGGTCTGGACACTACTCCAGGCTCGTGGCACAGTAGAGTCGCACGGGTCAAGCAAGGTATCTGCCAATCTAATCGGCTTTCCCAAGTAAATTCTATTACATCAAAGATCATTGTCCTTAAAGTGAGTATAGCTCAAAGAATACATCCCTTCCTCTCTAACGCACAGCATTAATAGCGAGGAAGAAACTCGCGATGAGCACGGCAACCACACGCCGTGTATGCATCCTGATCCAGATAGCGCAGTACCAATTATGTCATACAGGGCGTTACCAATTAAGTTTGTACCTTAACATTATTTGTTGATTGTTTGCTTAGATTCTCACGGCATTGCTCACCACCGCTTCCAAGTCCACATCTCAGGTTCCCAACCATTTCGAAGCGCGGTCACCAAATCACGGTCAAACGGGTTGGCTGTTGGCCGCTCATACTATCTCTCTCTGACTGTTGGTCATGCAGAGATCGCTTCCTGGACTTTTGGTCCACAGGGTCGCCCCGCCACCACCTTGGATAGTGTGGCATTGGGGTTGAAGACCTCTGGAAGCGTTTCCCGTTCTCTCACTCTGGCTACAACTGCACTCTTACTTGCTCCGTCCGGGACACGAGTACCGAAAACGCCCTCTCGTCGAGGCGCCCATCCGTCTACACCACTGTGATAGGTACGGTATCGCGCCCAATCCTTTAACCATCTGCTGAAGCATCAATATTGTAGCTCCCTCTCCTTTCTCCGAATCCCCCCAGATGTCTACAACAGGCTCGAGATATATTCCTCAAACCCGCCCTGAAAATCGTAGGTGCTGTCTCCTCTGATCCGGGTCCTTCTGACTCGAGACTCTAGCCACTCTAAATAGTTTGGATGCCAAATCCATCGCCGTTGGTGTCGACACACCGAATGTCTACACATCGCCTAACATGCCCTTTGTCCCCGAACCCCACAACAGCCAACAAGAAGTACGCGTCCGAGCCGATGGACGTTTTGGCCCCGTAGATTGTTTTCAATGGCCGCAGCTGTACTGCGACCGTTATTGCTACGCAGTCTGTATTCGTCGCAAGGAGTTTTACCCATCTCCTGACCCGCTTTCGTGGGCATGGTACCAACCCAAGCCTGATGACTTTGAGGCCTCACCCGGATCCTCGGTTGGGTCGTCTGCAGTTGGAAAACTAAAGCAGGAAAAGGCTGTCGGCGTTGCATCCTTGCAGCCGATAGCATCTCAGCGTTACAAGGAGTGGAAGGATACGCGTGGAGACAAACAGGATATCGCCAGTCGGTGGGTCCAATCCCTCAAACACGACGTCATGTTACTGCTCAACCATCCTATGACATTTCGAGATGTCATTGTCTTCGTCGCTCAAGCACAACGATACTTCCTTGACATCTTTGCGTTCCTCGACTACGTCATGTTCGTCCAACCTCGTATCGCATACCCTTCCGGTCCTCCCATCCCCGTTCGGTCTCACTGGATGGGGTGTTTCACGCCAGACACAAAAATATGCGATGATCTATTCCATGCTGGTGTGCCTGTATGGTTGATTCGCTCCCGCGACACCATAACGTCCCAAACTATCGTTGAGAAGCACGTGAAGTTCTCCTTCCCTGATGATATTATCCGTAACGTGTACACCGAACAAGGCAAAATACAACATTCGGAGGTTCTTTACCATGGGCCGGGTGGGCCCAATCGTCATTACTATACACGAAGCGTCTACAGAGGCTCAGGTCCGCCTGAGGCGAATCCTGGCATTTCAGAGGCCACGGTTTCTCAACTCCCCTCGCAAGCGGGAAAAGCGCCTACCCAAGCTCAGACTAGGCGAGCAGATTCGAAGAAACATCGTCCCACCGAGTCAGGTGAGCCAGCGAAATCGCACTTATCAAAATCAGGAGGGTCACCTAGCTTTGCAGGGTCACCCTCGTCTGATCGCGACAAATGGAAGGAAGTCCGTGTTCCCGAGATGCCGCAACCATTTCATACCTGGGAGAATGCGATGAAACGAGTAGATAAGAATCGTTCTAGGGTGAAGATGGGTCTGGTCGATCCGGGATATCGCGTCCCTGAGCCTGCGCTCTTTGTCGCCACCCTATCTTCTGAGCGCCGCAAGATCTTAA
>JBBPUI010000053.1:13143-49166 GCA_038094615.1 Heimioporus aff. retisporus | reverse complement strand
CGCCTATTTTTTGCTTCAGCTCTTGCACGCTCACTGGATTGCCCTCTCCTCGAGCTGGTAGAGCGGCCCATACTCTAGCTTCATGTGATCCTTCCAAGACTATCTGTTCGCCCTCAGGTGTAAGAATATGAGAGGACGTCTCGTGAGTATCATAAGAAATCATCTGCAGGACGAATAAACGGATCGGATTATAGCATTATTGCTTGATATACCTCGCGACTGAAAAGAGAGTTGAGGGCACCCAGGATCGTGATCTGTGCTTCATGGCTTGTTGCAGGATCTCGATCTCCAGGAATAATAAGAGTCCTGGTATCCTGAATCGTACCAGCTGCGTCTAGTGTATCTAAAATGAGCTGCTGGAGCGCTTCTGCCATTCCTTGCTTGTCGTGAAGAATGATTTATGTAAGATCAATATGGACACAAGGCCTGACTCAACCCGTCAATCAAATCTACGTCACGTGCATATGTGTCTTGTGCACTACCATGGGCGAGACAGGATCGTGGCAAGAACGATGGCAGCAGGCGTATAGCACAGCTCAACCGACCCTTTCTTCAATCCGCGATACCTTGGGCTTGACCACACCGAGTCGCCGCATCATGCGCGTCGGGAAACTCGACGCGGAGCTACTTGATCAAGAGCTCGTACAATTGTTGTGCGAACCACTGAAAAAGGCCCTGAATCTCATCAATGTACGTCTATGTTTTTCACTAATGTTCATTCCTGATGGCCGGGAAGACCGCACTGAGAGCCCAATTTGATTCAGAATTAACACTCGCCATCCAATTAACGCTTTACAAGTTTTCGCTTTGGGATCTTGGGGCCAGTTATGGCGCACGATTACAAGGATTAAAATATGGCGCCCGGTGTGAGCTTAATGAACGAGTCTCGTTAACCCGTATGTTTCCTTATTTTACTGGCAAGGGTTGTTGCTAATGTCCTGAATTATAGCTGGCGGACTACCTCGGCGCATCGTACTCATCCATGGCATACTTACAATTATCGTGCCCTATCTCTACAACCGTTTGCGTGCACATGCACTGTCGAGAGCCTGGCCGGATACACCTTCAAGTGACTCACGTCGCATGGCCTGGCAAATGCTGACCCGACTCGAATCGACACACTCGCTTCTGAGCCTATTAAATTTTGTTTCTTTTCTGCTGAACGGTCGGCAAGTACGGATTACCTGTGCGGGAGTCGGAACTTGACTTTTTTTTTTTTTTTTTCAATAGGTATCGCAGTCTGGTTGATAGACTCCTCGGAATGTCTTTGGTACCTACTTCGAGTCAAGTCAAACGTGAAGTCAGCTATGAGTTCATGAATCGTCAGATGGTCTGGCATGCCTTCACCGTGCGTCCTCCATTCAAAGAACTACTACCCACTCTCATGCCGCACCCAGGAATTCCTTTTGTTCTTATTACCCCTCATAAATGCAAGATCGGTTCAACGTCAAGTTACTCGAATGATATCGCGACTGTCTTTGCCCACGATACTTTCGAATACTCCCCAGGGTTTACCTCGGAATTTTCTGCGGAAGCATGGCAAATACGAGGGACTTCCCGTGGATCAGTGTGCAATCTGTGCTGAAAATGCATCATACACTCTCAACATAGGGTATACTATGGACACATTCGCTAGTGCGCCTGCTGTGGAAGGGGCGTCGGAAACGCGTGGAGATGAGGTACCACCTTTCCCCATCTATACTCCGTATGTCACCTCCTGCGGACATGTGTACTGCTACCATTGCATCGCCGAGCGCATGATGCGCACCGGTGAGGAGGGACTGGAATCTGGCTGGGAATGTCTGCGATGCGCGGAAAGCGTCAAGAGTGCAGACAGGTTGGAGGAATCGATACCAGCGCATTCGGATACGATGAGCGAGTACGAGTTCAGTAGCGATCTAGATGCAACCGATATGTCGGGTAGTGCAAGTAGTTACATGGGTTCGTTCTCGGAATGAATAAGGGCGGTATCGATACATTCTAAATAGAATAGAATAAATCAGTGAGCTACATCAGGACTTGCCGGATTTAAACATGTCGACGATGTTCCGCGTGGAGGAGGATTGGGTGAGAGAGTATTGGAATTCTTTCAGTCGTCGTCCTGCGGCGATGCTGTCGGTTATCCACTCTGGTTTGACTATGTGGACCGGATGTCTTGACCGTGTCGTCAGCATTTTGTGAGTCTTTGACCCATTGAGGGGCCGTGAAGTGACAATGTGTGTTGCATCGCTTGGTGCCAATCTGAAGTAGAGGGCAACATCATCGTGAAAACGACACAGACTGGAGAACATACAATACCGTCCCGCCTGCTCGTGTGATGATGGACTTCATTTCGGTGTCGGTGGTGCCACTGAGGTAACCGTCAATGTACACGCGCACATCGCCCAAGACAGGTTTCAGAACCCCCTGGTCAGGCGTCCGTTGCCGGGAGAGCTTCCTGGAGCGGTCTTGGAAGTAAGCTCTAGCCGAGACGCCATGCGGTGTTCTGCCTTCTCCCCGCTGGTGGCCGGTGGTGGCAGAGACGACGGTGTCTGGACGCGGTATCAGACGGGCCAGACCTGAACAATACGGAATTGCGAGATCCACCTGAGCGTCGATAGATGTCGGAGTGTGTGATGGGGTTTCTCGCGTCGGAAAGGGTGCTTAAAAGGTGGCTTGTTAGCGTAGACTTGGTCGGTTTCTTGCCATCTGGACAAAGCGGGGACTTTCGGAGGGGATATGGTGTTGTCGTTGTCGTTGTCATGATGAACCCGGCCTGCTTCCGTCTCTTCTCAAGGGGGATGTCCACAAAGACATACCAAGATGCGATCACCTCACTCAACACCCTCCAGAGCAATGCTGCCACCCTCGCAGCCATACGAGCCTCTGGAGTTCTCCTCAACGAGAACGCCATCGCGGAAATGAACGAGTTTGTCGCGAGGATTGGTCTCTTGGTATCGCGTATCTCGACTCTTATCCCCCGCCCTCACCACTCCTACCTCAGCCGGACGATCTCAACGCTCTTAATGTCATTCACATCACCGGCACAAAGGGAAAAGGGTCTGCCAGCGCTTTCACGGACTCGATCCTCCGACATGCGAGACCCGGGATGAAAGTCGGTATGTTTTTCCTCTCTGCAATATCTCTACCCATCATCTTGACCAACGTAGGCCTCTATACTTCACCGCACCTCGTGGCTGTCAGAGAACGAATCAGAGTCAATGGCCGGCCCTTGTCAGAAGAAGAATTCGCAAAGTACTTTTTCCAGGTCTGGGAAAAGCTTCAAGATAATCCAGTACGCCCCCTTCCTTCGATCATCCAAGCTTCATATGGACCACCGTCGTGCAGCCAATCACTCCTGGATCTCAACTCATGCCCTCGTACTTTCGATACCTAACTCTTATGGCGTTTCATGTATTCAAGGATCTCAAAGTCGACGCGACCATTCTTGAAGTCGGAATCGGTGGTGGAGGCGATAGTACAAATGTCGTTCCAAAACCTATCGCCACTGGGATCACTACGCTCGGAATGGACCACGTCGCAGTTTTGGGTGGTACCATCGAAGCCATCACAAACCAAAAAGCTGGAATATACAAGGAAGACGTCCCTGCTCTTACCGTGGAGCAACACTACCCATCTGTTGACTTGGAGGCTATCCTCAGAGAGACTGCTACGAATGTCAAGGTGTGTGACGAATATTATGTCCGAGTCGTTTCTGAGTGCGCTCAGGCATCTGAATTTGAAGTTGTAAAGGAGCCCTCTGCCTTGAAAGACATAAAACTGGGTGCTTGGAATTGCTCGTATTCCTTGTTTTTCCGCTGATCCTGTTTTATCTAGGCCTGTCCGGTACGCACCAAATATCAAATGCAAGTCTTGCAGTGCGACTTGCTCGTACTTTCCTTTTTGGAAAGGATGGCTCATCAGACTCCGACCTGATACCTGATGATTTTGTCTCTGGTCTCAAGAATACCAAGTGGCCTGGACGCTGTCAGACGGTACCAGACCCTAGTTTCTCATCAACGACCTGGTACCTTGATGGTGCACACACGGATGAAAGTCTCAAGTGTTGCACCCAATGGTTTGTCAATCCCGGCGTCAGCCTGCCAGAGTTAGTGTCCATAATTCAGAGACTCGTCACTCCTAATAAGCTGCTTTAAACTCGCAGGGCATCTATGCCTGGTTCAGATCGCCCATCACGTATCCTGATCTTCAACTGTACCAATGGTCGGTCGGGAGAGGTTTTCCTCGGGACTATATTCGATGAGATCAAGAAGTTGCTCGTGGCCTTGAACAGCCCCGAAGAAGCTAGTCGTTTCTTCGACCGTGTTATATTCTGCAGTAACGTTACTTACATTGGCGGACACTTCAAGGGCGGTAAGCAAACTGAACGTTGTGCGTTTTCTACGTATTCACCCATCTTACCAGACTTGACTTCCGTCGCATTTGCCACTGACAGCCACACCGGACCAACCACCCAAGATCAGCTCACGCAGGCTTGGTCAAAGATAGTAACAGACTTCCCTGCCGACGCGATTCACTCCTTTCCTTCGATTGAACATGCCATACAGACAGTTCGAGTGCATGCTGCCGCGAGACGCACGCACGTTCTCGTGACCGGGAGTTTGCATCTTGTTGGGGGTGTCATAGAAGTGGCGGGATTGTCTTCTGTAGCCCTTGGGGATCTCTAGCCCTCGTTCTGTCATTCAAGTACGTAGATTGACCACAGGTTTAGCATATCTACACCCGGTAGAGTATCTACCTTCAGTGGGGTTCAATAAATATCTAGAATAGATGAAAACGAACAGCAACAGATAAGATGAAGATGGGAGGAAAACGAAGGTCACGGTGTCGTATAGGCTGGAAGGGACAAGTGCATGATATAGAACAAGCATATTCCTCGTTTTTCAAGCGTGGTCCGATGTATGCACAGTGCCGCTGGGCAGGAGGACCGGTTGTACAGGCAATGTGTACTTTAAATCAAGCTCCTCCAAGATGGTCTTGAGGTGACGCATGAACACGTTCCTGCGTGTCCAACGTCCACCCCAGTCTTGCCAGTTGGAACGGTCTAACAAGAATAAGATGAGTGTACAGGGTAACGAATCCCGTCCAAAATGCACTTGCGTTCGACGGATATAGTGATGTTGATCGAATTTTGATGTTCCATACTGTCAATGTTGACACCACAGCCTGACCACTCGCGATTGTTTGCGGTAACATAAGCCTGTATATGCTGCTTGAGTTGTTCGATGATCTCCAGCGAGGTATTATAGGAAACTGTGATCATCGTGCTCTCCGACCTGTCAAACAGTGAGCAGCGAGTATGCTGAGAGTCGAGGTACAACGTACATGGAGGTACTGCGACGCATGTTGTGAACGAGCTTCGTGCTGGACAGCAAAGAGTTTGGTACGATGATCTCTTGACCGTCAACGCGTCGGAATACGGTGGAGAAGAGGCCAAATTCCTTGACAACAAGATACTGGTCATCGATCATCACAAGATCCCCTACATCAAACACATGTGTAGAGAAGATGAAGATGAGCTGGAGACGAGATAAGCGATTGTTCACAGAATTCGCGAGATACCTTACAGATTCGAACAAAAGCTGGGCAGAATGGCCGAAAATGAACGAGAATCCAAGTATGATGGTCGCCAGAGGTACCAAAGAAGCCAATGTGTTGTTTCGGTTGAAGATGAGCAGAAAAGCAAATATGATGAGGAGAAGTGCAAGACAGACGAGGACTGCGTCTAGCTTGGCCACGGCTGAACCGACATCCTGTTCCATGTCGTCAGCAACATAAGATGTCGAATATTACACTCTTTTTACCTTGAGACTTGCGGTCAAAGCCTTGCGTTCTTTGTAAATTCTTTGCACCGCCTCTCTCATTTCCCGCCTGCTAATATCGCCATTTCCATCCTTGTCAAATAGTGCGAATACGGCGTGCTAGTAGGGCATCAGCTTGGGTATATAGAAACAAAGAGACACGGACAGCCTCTGCGGTGGATCGGAAATATGGATAGAAATCTGGGGAAACAGGCGAAAAAAAGAGTGGTACAAATCGCATGCACTCGGAAGGATTAACAACGTACCTTCCACGACGAGGTGAGACCTTCCGGGACTTGTGGCCTTCAAGCCTTCAAACAACTTCTTGGCCAGCTTTCTGGCCGAGTGAAGCCCTGCCAATTCACCATCCTTGTGATGATTTTTGAATGCGACCTGGCCAATGGCTCCTCCCACTTGGTCCACAATGATAGACGCTATGAATCTACGCCGGCGGCGCCTCGATTCTGCTCTACCGAGTGGTTTTTCATGAGGGACAGCAGACTCGTGCCCACCTTGAAGATGAGACACGTCTGGTGAGGATGACGACGAGACACCATTGGTGTTTTTCCGGTGCATCCAAGCGCTCGTCAATCCTCCGAGGTCGGGCATATAACTTTTCTTTCCGTGGCCTGTTTTTCGATTAGCCGATACAGGTTGTACATTGGAAAAGCAATCGAGCGCTTTCAACCCTAGACGGTTTTCGGCTAGACGGTCCGCAAGAGCACGCTGGTGAAAGTTGATGGCAACGAATCTCAAGAAGAGTTTTTCCCCAAGCAAAATTAAAGCAGTAGTAAAGAGAGCCTGTTTGAATTGCATGGAGATCTGTGACAGGACGATGTGCAGCCGAAATACTAAATACCTGCATGACACGGTTGATGATATCCCAATACGACCCTCGTGGAAGGTAGCATGTTCGAATGACAGACAAGGCAATCCATGCCCATACGACATCGAGAAATAGCTTGAGCCATGCGGACACAGCCAGCGTGAGCTATAGATGATCGGATCAATGGCAAGTTTGACCGAGGAGCAAGGCGGTAACAGACCTCCACTTGTGTCTTCAGTCTCTCGACGTGACCACCAAGGAGGAGGATGACGGTAACGATCGTGTTAGGCAGGAGATCGACGAGAAGATAGGTTGCACAAGATGCGGCCCATATGATAGACAACCACAACGACCAAGCTTGGACCTCAGAGCGGGCACCGCTGTTGGGATATTTGAGCTCCACAACCAAAAATGGGGTGATGAAAAACGCGGTGCCAATGATGGCAACCAAGAGTGTGCGTACGAAACGGGTGAGCTTCATGAATGCAAGCCAGAGGGCCCTGCCTCTCCGAGCATGTTTGCCCTGGCGAGCTTGGAGGGGCTGTCCTGCAACCGTGGACCGCTCGTCCCAGTCGAACTCGTCAGAGGTGTTTGTGGAGGTGTCTGAATCGAGCTGGACGTGGTCGTCAGAGTCGCTCGCCTTCTCGTCGCGACCCTGGGGTGCTGGAGGGCCATCCGGAACGTCATTTTCTGGCTCGGAAAAACTCGAAAATTGAGAGTCGCAGGTGTCGACACGGTGGCGTGTGGTGGTCATGGACGGAGTGAGCTCCATTTGACAAGAAACGGACATATTCATTTATATTTAGTGGGTTTCAAGGTTCGAGCTAGACATGAGCGAAACCAATTACCGAGATAGCCGACGACATGCGTAGAGCTGTCATATTCGATGTCTAGCTGTCAGTCTGGAAGATGCGAGACTCAGCGGAAACTCTGATTGGACCGGCAAACCCATCCTGCTCTCGACTCGAATAGCGCTTAGAAATGTTGCACGGGGACCGTGCACTCGGTAACACTCGAAATCCGCTGACAGAGTGACCGAAAGCCGCCTTCAAGATCCGCTATTCAAGCCTTATGTACGGTACACACTCGCTTACTACTCGATCCTTCGCCTGGTGAGGGAGGCCGCTTCTAACCGGGGATGAGGACGCACGACGGTAAGAAAAAAAGGCATGTACGCACACCTAACGTGCTGGACTCGGCGGACCGTTCGCGAGCCATTGCCGCGTGCAGAGCACTCGCCCCGAATGCCTGGGTCATGGATGGCTCTTCCGTCGGTCCGCGCGCATCGTGGTCGAGTAACGGGGGAGAGTCTGGGTGCTGTGCCTTTTGGCATGCCAACGCGCTCCGGGCAAACTGCTGGGTGGGGCGGGGCTGTTCTTGGATGCCGGCGTGTCCGAGGATGCCCCGCGCTCTGTCCAGTATGTTTTCACGGGTCTCTGGGAGGGACTTGAGGGTGGAGACGACCGGGAGGCGTTTGGGCTTCTTGACTGGTGCCGCAGCAGGCGTCGTTTCCTTGTCGATGAGCAGTCGGAGTGTGTCGCTAGTCAAGGCATTCTTCTTTGCACAGCGCTGGATATGCGCGCGTTTCTGGGCAGGAGACTTTCTACTTGTCCACTGCAGACCGCAGGCGACACACTTGGAGAGTGGAGCGAGGTGGGCGTCGGGGAGGTGGTCTGGTGGTGGTCTGGTTGGGATGGCGGCTGTGGTGGTGGTAGGAGGAAGACAGGACCGGGGCCTTGGAACAGACGACTCAGCGGTTTTATAGGCAAATTGAGCGAGATCGTCGACGTCACGCATTGCGATAAAAGGACGCGTTATTTTGCATTGTTTGTCGCTAATGAGTGTCGCGACGACCATGTCTTGCTCGTCGCGATCGATGATGGACACCCCCATCGTCAACGACGACGAGCTGCTCCAGATCGTCACCCTCGCAGCCTCACAGTCCCCAGAATTTCTGAAAGCCTCCACTGACCGCCTCAAACATCTCCTCGACAACGAACCCGGTACTTACAATGCTCTCCATCGCATTGCCGCAGATATTTCCCATCCGCTCCACGTTAGGCAACAAAGCATCATTCAGTTCAAGAACGCCGCTCTCTTCCATTGGAGATCTAGAAAGTCTGTCTTTCTCTTTCCGCCACTCCGCCACCCCTTTGACCACCCTCTCGTAGACTCTTGTCAGAAGATGGCCGCATCCAAATTCGCCATCGGTGTTTCTCTTTCCTGTCGGAGCAAGATAACACCGTCTGTCCTCCTTTTCCCTCCCCGTCTTCGGTTAATCTCTGTCCCGCAGATCGCCGAATGTAACGAGTGGATTGTCGCTAAAATCGCGCGATTGGACTATCCCAATAATTGGTGCGTCCGGCCCTGCCGCTCAACTGTGCGCCATTCACCACGCTGGCATGTTAGGCCCGATCTCTTCTCTCGAATCATGCCTCTCGTCGAGACCGGTCTCGTCTCTTTAGTCAACTCCTCGAATGTCACTATTCAGTCCACCCTCGTCTTGAGACGTACTCTGAAAGTCCTTATATCTGTCCTCCACGAGTTTTCAGGTATGAAAATGCCTGCAGCCGTCAAGACGATGTCCCAGGCGCGTCCATCCCATTTCAGCACCACACAGCGCGTTCATCCCGTATTCAGGTCACTGACCAGCTACGGAACATCATCTTCGCATATTATTCTCAGCTCTCTCCAACAATATTGAATGTAGACGGTTTGCTGGATCAAGAACGTACTGTCGCCTTTCTCATGGCTGCTCATCTCCTCTACAAGTGTCTCGTCAAGATGGCGTTATGGTCATGGCCCCGCATCCTCAGGGCAGAGAAAGGGGAATTCGCTGAGCTCAAAGAATGGGTGAGTATCCTTTCAATATTACACGCCTGCCCTCTTTCCTTGACATTGCCATCTTCCTAGTTCCTTCAGTTGTTTCAGAGTTCCACTGCTCAGCTTAGCGCACTTTCAGAGCTACGCATCCGCCTTGTCCTTGCTTTGCGATCTATACCCACTCTAGATCCAGTCACGGCTCTTTCTATAGAGCGACTAACATCTCATGTCCGCCTTTTTGGCAAATTCTTCAGAAGGTTACAACAACTCGATACTGCAAAGTTTGTCGAACTCCCAACATGCAACGACATGGTTCTGTATTATTGGTCGAAGGTCGTAGAAGCTACCGATAATCGCTCCGGGGACACGATTCAAGGTTTGCAAACTTTTCAAGGTACTTTCGTACATACCAATCTACTTCTCCTAGATTCCCCTGCTTCTGTCTACCCTGTTCGGTTCCTTGTACAAGCCATGGTCCTTTTTAAAGAAAACCTTTCTAAATGGACCCCTTTCCGAAAGGGGGGTCCAACCACTGAGACCAGTGCGGACGAGTCTTGGGATGTACCCCTTTCTCACTCACATCTAAACACAGCGTTGTCACAGCAATTTGTCGAAGATTCGGTCCGGTTGCTTGTCACGCGTTTCATTCCTTTGAATCCATCTGACCTCGAGGAGTGGATGGCTGATCCTGAAGAATGGGTAAACGAAGAAGACAAGGAAAATGAACAGTGGGAGTACGAGCTTCGCGTACGTTCTCGCGTTCCGCACCACTGGTCTGCTTCTGAATAATGTAGCCCTGTGGAGAGCGCGTCCTCATGACGCTCGCGGCGCAATATCGGGACTACGTTGTCCCTTTGATGGAGACTACATTCAACGCCTTGATTGGTGAGCTCGAATTTCCTTCTGCACTACCTTACTCACCTTTTGTACAGAGCAACCAACTACTGATTTACAGAGCGTCGTTCAAAAAGAAGCGCTCTACTGTGCGATCGGAAGATGCGCTACTAAACTTTGCGATGTGATTCCGTTTAATGAATGGATGCGTCACAAACTTATCATTGAAGCAAGAGAGACAAGTCTAATGTGAGAATTTAATCGATACCTTCTATGCCATCTAATCAAGTTTCAAGGTTTCCTATTATCAAGCGTCGTATTGCATGGTTAATCGGAAAATGGATCGGTGATATGTGTACACCTGCATCGGACCCAGTCATATGGGAAATTCTCGTCCATCTGTTGCAAGACAGGAGTCCGGGGTCGGATGTCGTTGTTCGGCTCACTGCCGCAAATGCTCTGCGTGAATGCGTGGATGTGAGTAAATCCGTTATTGATTACTGACCATCAAGCCGAGACTTGGTAGACCCTCAGTTTTGATGCAGCTGTTTTTACACCTTTCTTGCCTGACACCGTGACGGAGCTGCTGAGACTTATTAGCGAAGCTGACACAATAGAGATGAAACAACGGCTTGTGAAGAGTCTAAATGTAGTGGTTCAACGTACGGAGCAACAAATCGTCCCGCAGCTGGGAGCAATCGCAGAGGCGATCCCAACTCTATGTATGTAGATCCTGCTGGTCTATGATCAATGGTTGATTGCGTGTTTCAGGGACTGCTGCCCGAGAAGAGTGGTTGTTTAAGACGGGACTCCTTGAGGTTGTGCAAAGTTTGGTCACGGTGAGTTTTTTTTTTTTTCGCGATATGGTCCAGTGTTTCACCAGAGCTACCATAGTCATCCAAGGAATATTCTTCTTCTCTCGTGCCGCTTGTAATCCCGTTGGTTCAGGAAAGCTTATCCCCAGGAGTGAGTCTTTATATAGAATCTTCCTCGGTCATTCAGACGTATTTCGTTTGAAGGTTGCCATTCACCTGGATGAGGACGGAATCAACCTCTGGCTTGCTGCACTTCGAAACTCTACGACCCTCCAGAATGTTTCCACATCGAACCTTATACATTTATTTCCTCTTGCTATGTCGCTCCTCTCGAGTAACCTGGATCTTCTGGGAAAGATCACGAACATTGTTGAATCTTATCTCTTCGCAGACGCATCCCTTGTTCTACAGGTATGCTGCCGGTAGAATACCTATCTCTTACCGTTGACGGACACCTCCAGAACTTTTCATTGGACTTCATGAACGCCATCATGACCGTCATGCTTGGTCAAGCCCTCCAGACGAACCAGAAGGGTGTGCTTAACTCCATGAACCTCATGATGCAATTGGCCCCCTCGGCGTTGTGGGGAGAATCAGTGCATAGGTCTGGTTTCTTCAACCACATTGTGAAAATTCTTGGCAACGATGAAGTGGGGTTCAATTTTTGTGCCTGGTCGTGTCGTATTCAGCTTTGTGACAGAGCTCCACTTCCATGCTAACAGAATGTGTCTTTGTCTTGGCCCGATTGGCACTGACAGATCGCGAGATGTTTGTTCGTCTCGTATCTGCGGCGGCTCAAGTGGAAAACGTGCACGAGGAAAAGATTTGGGAAGTGGTCATGGATCAATTTTGGAGACAGGTATCTGGTCCAGGTGTTCTCGTCACACTCTCGAACTTATTGTTTGCTTACGAGTTTGACCACATGTCGGAGCCACGGTTCCGCAAACTTGTGGCACTTGGAATTGCTTCTCTCGTCTCAACTGCTCGCCCCGAAGTGCTGGAGCGCGTTCCGAACGAAATTTTCAATCTTTGGACAGACGTCCTGTATGAAGTGAGAGAGAGTCGCAATCACACCGAAGACGGCGAAGATGGGTCCGTCCCTGAATGATTCCATTGGTGTTGCCTGATTAGATGCATCATCTGTAGCGGCCTCAATCTCTTCTGGGACGTGGACAACGTTCCAATCTCTTACTACGCTGGGTCTGAAGAGACGCTAGAGTACGATCGTCGCAAATCGGTACATTGACCTTCATATTTCAGTGACATAACTCAATATTTTCCAGTTATACGAGCGTGATCCGGTGCGGACTCTGCAACTTACCACATCCATTGCCGCTGCACTTCAAGAGGCGGAAAGAGCTTGCGGAAGCGCGCGATTCAGGCTCGATTACCTTGACAAAACAGACCCCACCGTACTCAAGCAACTTCAAACAGAACTCGCCACCTAATGACCAGACGCAAACTGAGGTCACCTTGGACAATTTTATCGAATCTGGCATTCGGTTTTCTGTCATGTTCTGTTCTAGATTTCTGCCAATACATCAGTTACCGCTAAACATAATATCACCACATCATCGAGTTACATGACCTAGCGTAATACGGATCGCATTATGCCTTTCCATCGCGGTGGGTATACGTATCGGGATAGATGAGCATGTGCCTTCCGTGTAGTTCGCGTTCTCAGATCCAAGTTCTGCATTGAATTCCGCGCCTGGTTTGGTGTGACAAGGACAGCCTGGAAGACAGTAGGTGGTGGCGGTAACAAAGCTGCCCTGCAGAGGGTTGACTATGGTTCCACGAAAGTACTTGGCAGCAGACGGGAAAGCGTAAACGAGCAAGACCGGAAAGGGGAATGGACACGGGCTGGAGTCGATGTCACGGGACCACACTTCCCGGTCGCACGAGAATTGCGTGAGTAGCGCTAGCAGAACGATCCCCACAGCATATAGGAAGACTGGTTTCTGGTTTCAACTTGCAATATCCATTGGCAAGCAGGGAAAAGTATACCTAGAACGGCGTTGATCCAAACCAAAGCCACTAGTGTTTCGTGAACGACAGCGAAGCGGGTGCGGAGAGCGCCATCAGACTCGTACGCGAAGAGACCAAGCACTGTGAGGCCAGACGGCAGATTAGTAGCGACGACACGAGTTTGCTCCGGACTTGCGTATTTGAAAAGGAAGGAGCGCGAAGACCCATGTTGCCTCGAAACAGACGATTTGTGGGGAGAAGAACATCTTCTTGAAAATCCTTTTCCAGAAATATGTAAACCACGGAGACGGGAGCGTGCGACTCACGTCCATATGGCGCCGGCGAATGCGAAACACGGGATGGCTACGAGGGCACCAAAGTTGCTGGACTTGCCGTAGCCATGTACCCAGAGGACGACGGCGAGAAGGATGCACGCGAGAGACAACAATGCAATGACGCCTGGCAAGTTCGCTAGTTCCAGAGAAGATCTGGACAGGATTGACTTACCCATCCACAACCTGCGAGCGGTCCTAAAGCTCAGACCCATGGTCAAGCGGTGGTCGGCGTACAGACTTGTCAGTTGCTGTCTGCATCATCATGTACGAAGTGCTAGTAGTGGCTGACAATGATAACGTTGAGCCGTTGCACCGCCACCACTGCTGCCGGCGTTACGGTTGACCAATTCCGGTCGACTTTGAATAGCACTCGTTGATCTAACGAATGTCAGGATACGACACCCGCGTCGAGGAACGCAGTGGTGATGTCTCTTGTGAGCACCCTTGGAACACCGCTTTTCTTGTTTCTATAGTTGATGACGCTTTCGTTTCAGTCCGTTCTCGCGCCAAGGAGTTCGTCGAGCTGCATGATCAAGTAGAGGTAGGTTCGCAAAATAACGCCGTCCTGCCGCCTGATACGTACTATCGCAGACCAGCGTCCGTCTCCTAGACTCTTTAGAATCGTTTCTATCCAGCTTCCAAAAGGACTTGTCTGCCGCGTCGGGTCAAATATCTGACCTCCAAGGGCGAAGTACAGTTATCGAAAACAAACTCAAGAGTCGCCGGGTTTGATCTTTCGCTCCATTTTTTTCTTCTTTCGTTCCGATAGTAAATTTTGCATATAGAAAATCGAGAAACCCTTGTCGAGTCTCATCTCCGACCTGACCATCCCGCCCGCGCTGGCAACGACGCTGCTCGATACTGAAGTCGGGGAAGCATGGATTCCGGTTGTGGCCGACTTTGAAAAGCGGCTCGAGGCCCTGCATGCACGATCGCGCGTCAAAGCCGCGAGAGAACTAGCGGACGTCGTGGAGGCCCTCCGGATAGTCGTACGTTCCTTTCTCCCCACCTCTCGAGGATCTGCCCACGCAAACCCAAAAGACAGCGACGAAGCTCCGTGCTTTCTTCCTTGCGTTGCTGAACGCGATAAAGGACAGCGTGTCGACCAACATGCAGGTGCTGCAGTCGGCTGGATTCCTCAAATATCGTGCCTTGTTTGGTTTTTTAAAACGTCACGCCGAACCCGTAGCAAAGGAGATACAAGAATCGTACGTCGTGGCAACTCGCACGTACTACGAAACTTCGTTTCGACGCTATATCCGCAGCCTCGGATGGCTCAAGGTAGTTTCTTATTGTTATGCGCCGTTCTTCGTGATCAATGGTCTTCAGGCTCGGGTCGCTGAGAAGTTTGAGAGTATTACAACACTGTCCACAGAGAATGACGGCACTCAGGTAGACTTTGAGCGCCTGACGTACGCAATGTTGGACGGCCCTGCTGTCATACTTGCTTACCAGGCTGACGACAAGACTCATGTGAGTGCGTAGACCGTCGTTCATTGGTCGTCTTGCTAAGTGTCATCAAAGAAAGAGCCGTTGGAGGCCATATTGAGATCCCTCTTCTTGGTCCTGATGGACAATGCGACAGCAGAATATTCATTTGTTGCATCCTTTTTTTCCGTCGAGTCTCCAGGGACCACAGCGTTCGGAAGAGAGCCAGAAACAGGACGGCCCTCTGCCTCGTCAGAGGAACTTCGTGATCGTGAGGATATTGACGACGACGACGACGACGACGACAACGACTCCACAACCAATTCAGAAGCGATGACGCCCGTTCCGAACTCAAGAACTACGGACCCTCAGGGGCCCGGCCGTCTGGTCACCATGGACAAGACCGAACGAACGGAGGTGGGTAACATTTGGAAGAAGATTTTCGACCCTGTTCTAGAGTATACAAAGGCAGGTCGTCGGCGTCGTGGGTCAGGCAAGGCGAGCTTGACGGTCTTTCTCTCAGACGTTCCTGAGTTCGATCATCGAACCTCTGCCGCCGCCGATACCCCTCCTGACCATGGTCCGACTGACGGAAGTTGTCACGGCAGAAGTTCAAAAACGCCAGTGTCCACCTATGGAGACGTTCTTCTTTTCTATGCGACTTCAGCTTTGGCCGCCGTTCCAAAAGACCATCTCGGAGCACTGTGAATCGCTCAAAAAATTATCGGATCGTCCTGGTGGCTATTTTAACAAGACGCCCACGACGACGGACGAGTTGGTGACGAATGCAAGTATTCCAGTGCATGCGCACGTTGCCAGCTCACCAGTCCGTCTACAGATATGCAAACGCTACATTGTCTTGTTTCAATCGCTGGTCTTACTGACGGAAGAGAGCGAAGAGACCATGATATTCAGCAAGTAAGCTCTTGGGATCATCACCCACTCGTACCCCAGAACTGATGTTTTGCGCAGTCTGTTCCGGCTTCAACAAGAGCTAAACAAATTCATTCTTCGATACACGGAACAGATCACGGATCCAGTCGCAAGGGCCACAAAGCAATCTTCCGTCTACGAAGTGCTCTTGCAAGGTCTGATCGTAAGTTCCCTTTAGATGGTGCCGTGTGGAGATTGTAAACGTGTACATAGAGAGGCACACATCTCACGTCACATCCCAAGGCGCAAGGCGAACTGAACTTTTGGACGGAAAAGGAAGAGGCGGCTCGGCGAGTCATCATTTCAGCTGGTAAAAGGAGAGAGGTGTAGTACGTGATAAATATGCTAGTATTATGTATGTCCTTGCAGTGGAGATAGTGTCCATTTTGCGTGGATACGACATAAGTTACTTAGCAGGAGGATGTTTCCAAGACTAAGAGTATAGATACCGAGGGGGATTATAAAAAGCAAGCAAGATAAGGAATATTGGACGCAGTTTCAAGGGCCCGGCAACAACGTGGTGGATTTAGTGCTATTTCGGTGATGTGAGTCTTGGCGAGGATAATATCAAATACCAAAGACTTGCCTATAATCGGACTTTGGGATGGATGGGAAAGAGGCTTTTAACAGATTGGTGGTGCCATTGGGCTTCCCAATTCCAAGCCTGTTCAAGACATCACGAACTTCGCCCGTTCCGGCTGTCACTGCTCGCTTCTTAAATCTAGGTTTCGGCTTCGTCGGAGCAAGACGAGGTGTGTGCAAATCAAGCGATGTCGCGTGATCGAGTGTTGACACAGAGGGAGGCCGGACAAGAGTCGGATTGGAAGCTCCTGCTCTACCTTCTAGGGCTTCCCTTAGGTCAGTAACGCCGACGCCACGGACAGATCGGGTCAGGCTCTGAAGGGAAAGGTTCTCAATGGCCATCAGTGCGGGTGATAACTTGAGTAAAGGAGATCCATTCTCCGTCAGGGGTCGGTGTGTATTAAGTCGGTCGAGGGCTAGCACGGGACCGTCATACTTTTACGACGTGAGAGACCTTTGAAACTTACAATCTTTTAAGGCAGCTTCCGCAGACCACTGTGTGGTCAACCTACGAAGCAATCCTTGCCGATCCAAACCAGTCGCCTCCTGGACATTTTTGGAGGAAACTATCAAGGAGAGTGCTTCATCAGCATTTACGTGCGGCCATTCAGCCGCAATCTCTGATTCCGTAACTGGGGGAAACATAATCTGCTCTTCTGGAGGGCGTAAAACGCCAGGGGTAAAAGGTGCCACTTGGGGAAGGGGTACTGAAGCACGGAATGAGGCAAGTGCCTGTATAAAATGGGTTAGCATAGCCCAAGATAAATATTGCGCTATCCTTACGCTCTCTGCAAGTTCTATTAGTTCCGCACACTCCCACACTTGGCCAATAACAAGCCAAACGCGTGCAATGACTTGCTTCAACACTTTGGCGCGTTGTCGAACGGAGAGGTCCGATTCGTCCCTGATCTGGGAAGCGGCATCCAGTGAGAGGAGCATGGGTATGCCAGTCAACAGGCCCCGGATAGGAACCTCCTCGTGTATGGCAGTGAGAACATGAAGAATGAGGGCGTGATCCGATAAAGAGGCAAGTGTTGTGGAAGAAACCTTTTGCGGGGTACATTCGAGTAGTTTCTGTGTGTTGGAAGCTTTCCGTGATCGCGTGGCTGTGCCTGCAGAACGGCGGGAAGAAGAGGGCCGAGAGATCTGTGGCTCCGTGGCTTCCAAACTTTGCCCAGATCGATCTGTACTTGGAGTTGTAGACGACATGGCTGTGGGTGCGAAATCACCATTCAACGAATAAACGGGGGACGGAGAAAGTTCGGCGGCAGAACCGAGCGTTGATGAAGTGGCCAGCATGAATAGATAGGCATGAGTAGCGTGTAATGAGCGTGTGCCAGGATCACCAAAGAGCAACAAGCTGATGTTGTTCATCTGGACAGGGGAACTTTCTTCAGACATCTGCCTTGAGCGTTTGACGGTTTCCGAGTCACCTCGTTTGACGAGTTCTTGACGCAGGTACGTGACCAAGGTATGAGCATAGTCACTCCTGACTGCGTAATCACTGTCACACAAAAGGTTCAATGTTTCGTACCATATCTCCCCAGACACTCTTTTGCGCTGCGTGACCTGGGAAGCGGGGGATGAAGTACCGCTGCTGAGTAGGAACGAAGAAGGCTCAGGAGACAGCATGATTTTTTGACTGTCATCCTTTTTTGCCGTGTCGGCGGCTAGTATAAGGCCGGAAAGACCAGCGAGCAAACATCTGATGGCTTGCGAGCGCCGTTTGCCGTAGTCGTCTCTCTCTAGCGATGGGGAGCCGTGAATCTCGACAGTCACGAGACGACTGATGAGTTCGCTGGCCAGATCCTGGATCTGGTCGGAGTAATAAACGTGAGTCCCGAGGGAGCCAATGCACTCGACCAAGAGAGTAAGTAGGTCGTCGTCGGGGTTGACGGAGACCCTCCGGAGGATGAGAGTGACAAGATTAGAGACGATGTCCGAAGTTGAGAGATTGACCAAAGGAATTGGGGAGGTGAATACAGAGGTGAGCATCCTTGTCAGCGATCTCTGTTCATGGGTTGAGTTGGGGGTATCCTGAGACTCGAGCAGCCTCTCGACGAGACGAGATGGAACCGCATAACGGTACTGATACTGAGTCCACTCGCAGGCTTTGCGAGCGAACCAGTTGCATTGATCGACCTTGTTCCAGAGGTTTTGGTCGGTGACTGACTGGAAGGCGGCCTGCATTACGAAACCGATTTGCGCAGCATTGGCATGACGCAAGAGGAGGGAAAAGACACGAAGGGATGCCGTGAGGATGTCGGCAGCCGAAGGGCCGGATTCACCGTCAACGTGAATGTGAATGGAAGCGGCCCTCCTTTGATCAGGAGGCCGGGTGCGAAATTCGGCCATGTAGACGGACGGGGTGTTGTCCTTGAGGGCAGCAGTGCTAGGGAAATGAGATATACGGGTGAGAAGATGGGACGGGTGACGTACGAGTCGTCAAGGGGCTTTAGATCTGAATGGAGAATATGAAATACAAGGGCACGCATGATGGGGGAGACCTGTGGTTTGAAGTGGGTGGATGAAAAGTAGAGGGCTTCTGAATTGACGACGGCGGTGATGGCAGCAAAGCCGACGAGACGGGTTCTGGTGGAGGTGTTAAAAACAGGGGGAGGGAAGAGAGCAGCAGAGAGGGGAACCTGTTGCGCAGCTCATAGTCGACGGACTTGATCTCGACGGTGGACAGTTTGGCAAAGTGGGCGAGGACGAGGAGGTAGTTGTGGGTCAGCTGGGCGTCTACGCCGATGGCATGGCCGTCGGTGTAGGTGGACCACGCGGTAAACTGGTGAGGGGGGTGAGAGGTCGGACGGACGGAAGGTGAGTCACGCACGACGCTGGCCGCACGGGCGGAGATCTCGAGGTCGGAGGAGACGAGGTCGAGGGTGAGCCTGAGGGAGGCGAGGAGGGACGGGGAGAGAAGAGAAATGTCGCGGCGACACTCGACGGCGAGCGCGCGCAGAATGGCGAGCGTGATCAGGAGAGAGGCACGTGCGCGCGGGTTGCCAGCGAGGGTCTTCGTCGACTCCGACCTGGAGTGCTTTTCGAGCTCGGCGCCGAGCTTGTGGATCTTCCCGGGCCTGTTGGTGGCATAGTAGGTCAGCCTGGAGAGCTCCTGCGCGTTCGGGCGGAATTCGGGTCCTGCGGTCGCGAGCGCGGACGAGGCGGGATAGCAGGCGTTGACGAGTGACACGTGATTGGGAGTGAAGAGGTGCATCAAAAGCGTTCAAAAGGCGACGAAAAACACAAGTTATCCCATTACCCCCCGTGGGAATCACTTTCCTCTCCGAGCACACCGCCAATCTCCCCCTCCACGATCTCCCTCAGCATCCCGATCACCTCGCCGTGTCTCTCCTCCATCGTGCGCAGCCACCCCTTGCTGATCATCCACCTCGCTACGCCCTTCGGTGGTATCAGCACCCCCTCCTTCGCCGGCCCGGCAACCCGCTCCTTGCGCCCCACACCCCGTCGCGGTCGCTGTGCGTTCTCCATCCGGTCGGATTCGTCCAGCGCATCGTAGAACCGCCGCAGCCGTGCGCTCCGCCATGGCATCCCCCGTATTCGCAAGACCGTCGTCCGCGTCCCGTTCGCCTCGTCCTCTTCTTCCGATGACTCTTCCGACGACATGCACTCCAGCTGAAGCGCGCCGTCAAACATCACGTCCTCGAACACCCCCATTTTATTTCGCGCCTCGGACCGGTTCCCCAGTTTCTGCAACCAAACTCAGAGATCGTCTGTCCGCACTTCCCTTTCACACTCACCACTTTCCGCCGACTCACTCGTCGTGCGCGTTGCGCCTTGACCTCTTCCCGTTGTTTGTGGGCACGCGCCGCAGACTCGTCCCTCTGCGCCCTGAATTTCTGTCGCAACGTCACGAATGCCTGATCAAACGCCGAATCCAGCATCTTCTTCCCAAACTCCCTGTCTGCCACGTGCTTGTACAGTTTCCGGTTCGCTTTGAGGTCCTTGAGCACCCGTTCCTTCATCCGTCCGTTGTGCACAGATTGCCGCGGCGTCTTGTCCCACACAAACCGCACAGGCTCGTCCGGTCCCAGTGGCGTCCCCTCCACATGACTGTCTGGCAATTCCTTGTCCGTATCCAGCATCATCACCCGCAATAAGTGGTTCCGCATAGCATGCTTGTCACATATCAGCCATCGTTCGTGCACGATTCGAATCAATGTACCTGAATCGTCAGACAACGTCGGTCGTGGTGGCTTTTCCTACGCACACGCTGTTGTGCTGTTCCATCCGTGTTCGATTCCTCTTCGCTGTCCGATCTTCCTCCAGGATGACCCTGTAAGTTTACATCCACGAAGCGAGCTCCGGATAGCAACGGTGATGTCAGGTAGCTCGTCGAAATCGACGGCTCCCCAGAATCAAACACCCCATCTGTCGATGGCACCCCAAGTGCTTGTCCCACCGCTTGCGACAGCGTCCCAGGAGTAGAGGAATGCGATAATGTGGGCGATGTGCTAGGTGTAGGTTGCTGTGACGAGGAAACGAGCGAGCCATACTCGAGCTGCGAGTGTTGTAGCAGCGCAGAATTACCATGTGCGATCACAGACGAGCTCCCGGGTGTGCTGAAAGCCACACGCGCTTTCAGCGCAGTGATCTCTTGCTGCATTTCTAGCATACGTCGTTCCATTTCCGCCTGTCGAAGTCTGTATTTGGCTTCCTGCTCTTCTTCCCAAGCAATCCTCCGCTTGCGCTCTATTTCTTGTGCCTCCCTCGTTGATGCAAGGAAGCGCAACAGTTCTTGCACCGCATGCACCCCACCACTTTGTGAATTCGTGGATCGCGTGGAACCGTGCCCGCTGTTGGATGCTGAGTCCATTGGACAGGACACACACACTCCTGGTACTCACATCTGTGGGCTAGGTGGCGTGACTGGCGGCTTGGAGACTGCGAGTTCGAGCTCGCTGCGATGTGGGGTGTGGTGCGGTCCAGTCGACTGCAAGGCCGTCTGCGGCCGTTGGGTCCCAGATACATGCGTTGGTCGAGATCTTGGCTGCGCATAATACGGGTTGAGAGCATCCGAAAGCTCACTGGTGGGCATGGCCAAGGGTTGTTTGCATGTGTTTGATTCAGAGGGTCTTGCCGAAAAAGGCGCGACCAAGGCAGACGCGTCATCTAGCGAAACGACCACCATGGATGACATTGGAAGCCTCATTGGGAACCAGATCAGGGCGGCGGGCATGCGTGTCCCGGTCGACACGACCGTTCCAGACAAGTGCGTCTTCCCCCCACCCCCTTGATGCTGCGCGTTCATGTAGACGACAGCGGAGAAGTCATTCATATCTCGTCGCTCGCGCTGCTCAAGGTGCGCAACTACCGTTCCACTCGTTCATGGAAACCGACCGTGTACAGATGTTGAAACACGGACGTGCTGGCGTTCCAATGGAAGTGATGGGCCTTATGCTCGGAGAATTCGTAGACGATTACACCGTGCAGGTCATCGACGTGTTTGCCATGCCCCAGTCTGGCACGACAGTGACTGTCGAATCAGTAGACCATGTCTTTCAAACAAAGATGCTCGAGATGCTGAAGCAAACCGGTCGGTGAGCGGTCTTGGTCGTCCTTTGCTCTCGCATTGACCGACTGCATATATGCGTCAGGCCCGAGATGGTGGTGGGGTGGTACCATTCACATCCGGGGTTTGGATGTTGGCTATCGAGCGTCGATATCAATACACAGCAAGTAAGATTGTAGTCGAGATCACGGAACGTGCAGCTACTCACATGCTGCTAGTCATTTGAACAGATGCAGAACCGCTGTGTTGCGGTGGTGATTGATCCGATCCAGTCCGTCAAAGGCAAGGTCGTGATTGATGCCTTCCGTCTGATCAACCCGCAGACGGTGCTTGCCGGTCGTGAGCCACGACAGACGACATCCAACATTGGACATATCAATAAGCCATCCATCCAGGCACTGGTGCATGGGCTGAACCGCCACTATTACTCTATTGCCGTCAATTACCGCAAGACTGAGTTGGAACAGGCGATGTTGATGAATTTACATAAGCGGAACTGGACGGAGGGGTTGAAGCTGAGGGATTTTTGTTCACACAAGGCAGGCAACGAAGATGCGATCAAGGTCAGTTCCTAAAAGGGTTGGGTGGAACGAAATGAACTGTTTGTTCTGCAGAAAATGCTCACGCTATCAGAAGCGTACAACAAATCGGTACAAGAGGAGTCGACGCTTTCCGCAGAGAAGCTCAAGACGCGTCATGTGGGGAAGCAAGATCCCAAACGGCACTTGGAGGAAACGGTGGAAAAGGCGATCGGAGATCAAGTGGTGCAGAACTTGGGAACGATGTTGTTGGCGGAGCTATAACGGCCGTGTATCAGAGTATATGCGAGTTACACGGTCAGGGACAGCGACAGAGCACAACTATGGTAGTTGCCCTGGCTTGGGCATCATCCGGGGGTTATAAAACAAGGGCATGACGCCCATCATCTTGGCACGACGGATGGCCTTGCCGAGTCTGCGCTGGGTTTTTGTCGTGAAACGAGTATGGGTACGGGGGTGGATCTTGCCAAGCTCCGAGACGAACCTGCCGAGCAGGGTGGTGTTGCTTGTTTCCCAGAGGGGGTCGATGCCATACTCGCGGAAGAGATCGCGCTGGGACGCTTCTTTGCGACCGGGAGCGACGAGGGCTGGCGCGGGTCTGACTTGCTTTGGTTCGAAACGGTGCCGGTGGGACCAGTAGTGGGGGCGAATGAACTGGGCGCCGTGAGAAGGGTGCAGAAAGGTAACACGGAAGACATACCATGCCGGGGTCAAATTTTCTACGAAGGCTGGTCGTCTGCCATTGGGAGGTCTGGGCTGTGCGCGGTGAGAGAGGTGGTGGGGGTGGACGTGGACAGGAAAGACATACCCCGGGCGTGTTCGGCCTGGTCGAGGATGTCGTAGAGGTGCTCCTGGTCGCCCCGGAGGGTGGAAAAGAGCCGGAGACGGGGAATTCGGGCACGGATAGCACGGAGAAGGATCATGGGGAGGGAGAAGGTGTGGGAAGAGTTTAGGTAATGAAAGGGGGGGTGGGAAAGGACCCCGGACAGTCTCGGGATTAGTCAGAAATGAAACGAAGGCATCGCCCGCTCTTCACTTTGTCACTGGACAACCAGTGTTATACAGTCAGTCAGTCAGTCAGTCAGTTAGTCCCGTCACTGCCGCGTTCGCCCGTCGCCTGATGTTCACTCTCGCACTCCTTTCCTCCCTTCTCTGATCCCCCCATGTCCGACGTCTTTCGTCGTCAGGCCCCAAGTCCCCTCGTCTTGACCCCCGACGTCCATCCCCCCTCCACATCCTCCTTAGCACATGCGACCAGCTCTAACACTGTATCCATGCCCTTCGTTCGCAGACACGTCACTCGTCGTCTAAAGACAGCCAAGGCTGACTGTGACAAGGAGCTCCGCAGGGTAATCAACAACATCACCTCCTTCTTCGAGGAGAGGCTCCGCGACGGCGACCAGGACCGCGACGTGGATCGCGATTCTTATCGTGATCGCGACCCTGACCGTGACTCGCAGTACGGCGACACCGACTCCCTCCACGACCCCCTCTACCACCCACGTCCCGTCTCTCAGGCCGACGATTACTCTGACAGTGGCTACGAGGCTGAACCGGAGGGCCGTCATAGTCGTCAGCGTGCGTCTCCAGAGAGTGGCTCTTGTTTCCTTCCTGCTCTGACTCATCGTACTTCGTCCCCCGGTATTCCTCTAGTCTCCACCTCTTCCTCCTTCGGTCCCTCTTTGCGCAGACAAAATACTAATCCCTGGGAACGGTCCGCTCCCACCCCCCCTTCCTCCAGCGCTGGTCCTAGTCCCGTCGTCCCCGCTACTTCCCTTTCCGATACCGCCAGTCCCCGCAGACAGTCCAACGCCATCCCCCCCACCGCTTGGCCATCCCAAAGCCTATCTTCCCGCAGACTTTCCCGCACAGTCCATATCCCCATTCGTCCAGTTAGGTCCGGCCAGAGTTCTCGTTCTACTTCCAGATCCCGTTCTCCTCTCCCCCCTCCTGCAACCCATGGCAGCTTTTCTGATGTTCTTCCCATCTCATCCATCAATCGTCGTTCTTCTCGCATACTCGTCGACGATCCTGTCGATCCTATCATGACTGCCCTTTATGACCTCATAGGCGTTGCGACTGATGTCACAGAAATGTCTGTCGCGCAGCTTACAGCACAGCCAAAGGTCTGCGAGTCTCTCGTTCAGCGTGTCCAGTACATCGGAAAGGCTTGGGACGATCATCCAGATTGGCACGGCCGAAACTGGTACGTGCAAGTCCTCCTTGCCGTCGCTAGCCTCAGTCGTGTCGTCGAGTGGTGGGAAGCGGAAAAACAATTTTGGAACTTTGACGATAACAACGAGGACGAACAAGACGAGCCTCTCATGTTTGTACTCAAGCCGTCAGAGGAACAACCTCCTGTCCCAACCCCCATTACTCGCGGCCATAGGGAAGACCCACCATTGCGCACGTCTCTCGAGGATGATCATCGTTTGCGAATGAGTCGGGTGGTCAGCCAGGGCAGACGTTCCAGAGACGAGCATCCAAAAGAGCTCATGCGAAAATCGACCTCCCCTGATCCCTTATCTCGCTCCTCACTCAACAAATTACCGGACCATAACGATTCTGCTCGAGTCCTGGCTACCGAGCGTCTACGTCTCCAGGCGGAGACTGCTCAGAATCAGAACATCATTATGGAACTCAGTCTGGACGGCGATCATTTTATCTGGGTAAATTATGCGTGGAGAAACGTGGTTGGGTAAGCTCCCAGCCTCAAACATGACAACAGTCATCTGACGACTGATATTATTAGGTCCGAACCATCGGAACTTTCTGGGACACGAATATCTCACTTGCTTGCCCCGTCGGATTGGACTGTTTTCAAGGATGCCTCTCAGCGTCTTCAGCAGGATGGCGATTCGCATACGATCGAAGTTAGGTTCCGACTGCAAGTTCAGCCTGATGGCCATCAGGAACTTTTCATGAACAATGGAGTCCTTTATCAACAGATGGAGGCTAAAGGCATGCTCATGGTTGACCGCGAGGACGCGCAACCTTCTCACACAATGTGGGTCGTCAAACCCATCACTCCTCCCCGGTACGAGTATCCCTCTCCCCCCATTATCCTTGAGTCGGGGGAAATTGGTCAAGAGCCCCTCCCAGAGGAAACACCCATATCGGAGCGTATGCCCAATGAGCCCGTGACACCTTTTCCGTTCACACAACCCATATCCACCGAACCCATCCTGTGTCGCATCTGCGAAGGCCATGTTCCACAGTGGTACTTTGAGAAACACAGCGAAACTTGTGCGGAGGTTCACCATCTTGAGGCAGAAATATCCGAGTGTAACGAATCCATTGGTGAATTGAGAAACACGATCAAGGACCTTTTGCTGGCATTGGAAACCTCATCGCCGGCGATGACTCCTGAGTACCGTGGAGTACCCATCTTCATGCCATCTACATCACCGAGCATGTCGAATCCCCTTCAACTCTTCCGGACGAACAAGATGCAGCGTGTGGGCGTGAAGAAGATGCAGCGTCGTTTACTGGAGCAATTGGACGACGTCTTACAAGTCACACTGGAAATCACCATTCCTTCGTTCAAGGAGGAGGAATCGAAGGAACCTATCGAACGACAAAGGTTACTCTCTCCGACATCGGAGCGGAAAATATCTCAAGTGCGAAATTGGTGCAAACCGACAATCGAGGATACTGCGTTAACCCAACTGGCTGAGGATGCCGAACGTGTCATGCGACAGAAGGCGGACAACGTGGTCCGTATGCAAAACACTATTCGATACTCGGAGAAGATATGGCATGAGTGGGAGGAAAGAGTGGAAGAAAGCCTGGCTACCATCGATTACGGCGAGGAAAGCAGTGACGAAGGTGACTTGATCGAAGGTGCCGCTCCCGAGGCATTGGAGACAACCGTGTTACCTCAGACTACATCAGAGAGTGCATCCATCAGCTCTGTGGAGGATATACTGTCATCTGGTCCTACTCCTGTGGCCCCCTCATCGCCTACTCCCATCGTGTCGAACGAAAACCGACAGCCAGTTTCCATGCCTGCTCCTACCTCGATTCCGGCAAGCTGGCAAATAATGAACAAGATGCCTACCAGATCCTCAACTCCATCGTCCATATCGTCGCCTCTTGCTCTAGCGGAACCGATCACTGCGTCTGTAGGCCCGGATGACCACCCACCCCATATGGATCTTAATGAAATTCCCGCCGAAAACGGTACCCTCAGGGCCCGCCGGTCCACTACCAATCTCCTGGAACCTCGGCTTCTGGTGACACCCCCTCTGTCGCCGAGCATTCTCCCTCGCGACGCGCCCATTGCCACTCGGCGTGGACACCGACGACACTCCACTGTCAATCCAATGTTCAGTCCATCATCATCCAATACGCCATTGTCCCCTCGTCAGCCATCCGCGACGCCGTTGTCCCGTTCTACACCCACTTCCATCAAGGATTTTGACGTCATCAAGCCGATAAGTAAAGGTGCATTTGGCTCAGTCTTTCTTGCCAAGAAAAAGGCGACGGGGGACTATTATGCGATCAAAGTTCTCAAGAAGGCCGATATGATTGCGAAGAATCAAATCACCAATGTCAAAGCCGAACGCATGATCCTCATGAAGCAGGCAGAGTCACCATTCGTAGCAAAATTGTACTTCACTTTCCAAAGCAAAGATAACCTCTATCTCGTCATGGAGTATTTAAATGGTGGTGACTGTGCGGCCCTCATCAAGTCGCTAGGATCGCTACCGGAGGAGTGGACACGTCAATACATTGCGGAAGTAGTGTTGGGTCTCGAGTACCTCCACGAGCGAGGCGTTGTTCATCGGTAAGTCTTTACTTTGGTGCTCGTAGAAAACAGCGATTCTGATAGCGTCCTGAAAAAAGGGACCTGAAACCGGATAACTTGCTGATCGATCAGCACGGGCACCTCAAGCTCACCGACTTTGGGTTGAGTAGAATTGGTCTTTTGGGCAGACAAACGCGAGAAGGTCCTATGGGGATTGGGCTCCGCCATCGCACGAGATACGATTCGCGGTCTCGGCCGCCCTCTTTGGATTCAGGTTTCCTTGCCTCTCCCATGATACCTTCTGACGGAGGTTCCTATTTTGGGCAAGGGTCCTATCCCGTATCTCGACCGGGAACGTCGTTGTTGCAATTCCCCGCGGACGATATGAGCGAATCAGGCAGTGGTTCTGAATTGATGCCCAACTTTTATTCCAGGAGGAGCAGGGCGTCGGACAGCCCCTTGCAATCATTTGCCACGGAGCTTACCACCGATTTACGCTCGTATTCTGGAGGCAACACTCCTTCCGGGGAACAAAAGTTCGCTGGCACACCGGACTATCTGGCTCCAGAGACAATACTAGGTCTGCGCGGTGACGATGCTGCCGTTGATTGGGTATGGTTTCTTGCACTGAGGTTGTGTGATAACTCATGGCTATTTTAGTGGGCGCTCGGAGTGATCACATATGAATTCTTGTATGGGATTCCGCCATTCCATGCCGAGACGCCGGAAAAGGTATTTGAAAACATACTCTCGGGACATGTCGAGTGGCATGAAGATTGGGTCGACTTCTCGGAGGAGGTCAAGGATTTGATGCAAAGGCTTATGGACATCAACCCAGCCACGCGATTAGGTGCGAGCGGTGCCGATGAAGTTAAAAGCCATCCCTTTTTTGAGGGGATTGAGTGGGATACGGTCACATCGAAAGAAGCCGCGTTCATACCGCAAATTTCGGACCCGGAGTCGACGGATTATTTCGACCCCCGAGGAGCTATACCTCAATTGTTCCATGACGACGACATTGCCCTCACGAACGCCGACAGTCCGTCCATCAACCCAACCCAGCCAACCAATATTTCCTCATCCGCGAACCGAGACACGGCTCCGTCTCCAGCCAGTGATGACTTCGGGTCGTTTAGTTTCAAGAACTTGCCAGTTTTGAAACAGGCGAACGATGACGTGATTCGCAAACTCAAGACCGATCAACTAGCCCCCATCGCTCATACGTTGTCGGACCCGGTGGGCATGACCACGCGAAGGCAAAGTATATCGCAGCGCCATAAGAAACCTCCGAGCGTTGTGACCACCATAGACCAAAGGAGTACTTCTCAAGGACCCCCTTCTCCGTCGACGTCAACGTCATCGATCGCTTCGTCGCCATCAAGGGCAAGCATGGCGCCATCAACGCCGGGCAGCAGTTCAGGCAATCACACTCGCAAACCATCTGAGTTTGGCGCAATCGAGAGATTCAAGCTGAACCACTTTGATGGGGTCGAGCGCCGAAATACGATGCCGAGTCGACTGCGAACAGCGTCCATTTCGAGTAGCGCCGGTGACGGATCAGGTTCTGACAACTGGCCTTGCTCTGCCGGACAAAATTTGAGTCAATTTGAGGTGACACCTCCCTCGTCGGTTCATTCCGTTGATTTGCGCAAGGGACCTGATCCCACCGATCGTGCCGTGACTTGCCTACTGGCCGAAGATAACCCTATCACGGCCAAGATTATAGAAACGCTGCTCGTTCGTCTTGGCTGTCGTTGCGTAGTGGTTGCGGATGGCTCGGAAGCGATTGGAGTTGCGATGGGCGACATCAGTGAGTTGCCCCAGCGAAATTAAGAGACGTACTGACCATGGCGCAGAATTTGACTGTATCCTGATGGACCTCCACATGCCAGTGTGTAAGCGTGTCCGTCTCGGTCGTGATTGGTTTACTGAGCGATGTGTAGTGGATGGCGAGAGCGCTGCCCGGTGCATCAAGATTACGAACAACAAGAACTCCAGCACACCGATCATCGCAGTCAGCGCTTATAGCACAGGGGACGAACAGAATGGCCTGTTTGCGGCATCCCTTTCCAAGCCGCTGCAAAGGGCGGATCTGTTGGCCGTGATGCGGAAGCTGGGATTCAAGACGTCCGCCGTGCAGGGCGTTAAATTCGTTTCTTCGCGTGTCTCATGACCTCTTTGATGCATTCTTGATTGTCATTTTATTTTCTCTTTTTTTTTTCTGCTGCAAGTACACCATATACATACTCATACGCCATGCCATCCAACATTATTCTTTCTCTTCATCACACTCACCAGCATAACCATAACTTGTCTCAGCGCTTTGCATATTGTACGTTAGAGTATTTTTTTCCCCCACTCGCGGCGAGCAATGTGGATACAGTACTCATGTGAACGAGGCGGACAGCAAATTAGGTGATGGGCGCTGTTGTGGCTCCTCAGCTGTTGACGGCATGTGTGTGTCCCACTGCCTCTGAGTCCTTCACTGCCATCTCCTCCTCCTGCCCCTCCGTACCCCCACAGCTCCGTGCGGGTGATGCAATCTTACAACCATCCAGGTATACCTTAGATTTTCCATTCTGACCTCTGTTCATCTTCTCCGCATTGTACATAGCCTGGCAGCATCCTCGTCCACTCCATCACACTACGTCCTTTGATGTCCCCACAAGTACAAGAGCACGCCATGCAAGCGAATCGGGCCCTTCGCCATATATGTCGGAGACGTCCATCAACGCATCGACGTCGCTTATCCCGCCCAGCCTCACCCCGGGTCGCCAGCATACGCGAATCTGGGACAAAACTGCGACCCAGCAGTGGCCGCACACAACCATACCTTCTGCCTACCAGCCACCGCGCCGTCCGTCGCTGTATGGCGACTATCTCCTGTCGCATCCCTATTCTACATTCTCTGCGCCCCCGCCCCTCCCTCAGAAACCCCAGGCGCTCGTTCAACCCCTGACCAGTTCGTCGCCCCCAGTCCCGCCCAAACCACCACCATTGACCATCGCCCCTGCCTCGAGGATCCCCCTCTATCCCACTTCGATACCATTACCTTTGACGAGCCTAGCCACGTTCTCTCCGTCCCACTCTGAACCCGAAATCACTCCTGATGAGAAGGAAATCGAACGTGCGCTTACACTTTCCGCGTCGGAAGCTCAAAAACGCGAAGCGTTGATCGCCCAGGAAGAGGAGGAGCTTGCCAGAGCATTGGAAGAATCGCGGTTGTTGTCCGACAGCGCTTATTCTCTCGATCTACAACCACTCTCCCCTTTGACCTCGCCTGCGGATCGGGCGTCCACCCCTCCGAGAAGGGCCTCTGCGCAGCCTCCGGTAGGCGAAAGCTGGCTACATATTCTAACCCCGACCCCCTCTATTTCGTCGCAGCACTCTCCCATAAATGAAGATCTCCCGGCCTTACATCCTTTTGTGGATCAGACTGAGGTCTCCGGTGATTGTGATGCTCCGCGGACGGCACTGAATAGCGTTCAAAACTTGCACTCGCCTCGGGATAGCCTGCCTCCAACTCCCCCCCTGTATGCCACTGTCGTGTCTAACCTTGTCCGCAGTCCTCTTCCCACACCTCCTCTGAATCGGTCGAATGTTACGCCTTCTATGTCCGCGGCTTCGTCAGCTACATACTTTGCAAGCGATCATACAGCCTCGTCCGACCCGAGTTCGCCATCCATGTCGTTGACTCATTCAAACGGCGGTGAACACTCGCCGATGCCATCCTTTTCGTCAAGACCGAGTTGGTCGTCGATCTCGTCTGAAAGTAGCACGTCAGCTTGTCGCTCTCTCGGTAGCGAATTTTATTCTACCTCTGCCGGGTATAGATCACCTTCGCACCCGCCTGCGAGTCCGGACCTGTCTCTCGGGTCGTCGTCTAACCTGGAGCCGTTGGACGAAGGAATTGAAGAAGATGGGGATACGGAATCTGAACCATCGACACGGCCGACCATTCCATTGTCAGCAAACCAGTATGTTGAGCCAGAGATGCTCGTGGGTGTTTGTACGTCTTGATTCCAAAGTTTCATTGGCACGTTTTTTTAACATTGCCTTTTAGCATTGGGCTTTTCTATCCCAGTTATTTCGACGGAATTGCAACCCATGGCTGGTCTGATGCCACACGTCATCACTCTGCCCTATGGCAAAGCGCCCTTGTTCCATATCCAAGCCCAGAGTTGGCGAAAGTTGCTCAAACTGATGGCCAGGCTGAGTGGCACGCGTGTAGAGCCTACTGTGGAGGCTCTCAGCATTGCCAAGCATGATCTCAAACTGCGAACTGTGATTCAGTTTGTCAAGGTGCGTTGGGACTATAGGACAGTGATTTTTGCTCATGGCTGGCCTTGTCAAGATCCATCATTCCGCATCCGAATGGAGAACAGTACTTTATCTGACCACTGACTACCCCTTGCCCGCTAAACTGCAGAACTCGCACAAATATACTAACGGCGATGTCAGCGTTCTACCTTATTCTTATACACTCTCACCGCTTCCGACCCTCCTCCGCGATGGTTCTGAGTCCCCTATGGCCAAATATTATGTTGTGCCAGCAACGCCAACAACTCCTTATCCTGACCTACCAATCAATTTTCCCAACCTCGCGATGTACCTCCAGTCGGCCGTGCAGGACTCTCGTAGAGCTGCCAATGACGGCTCGGCTGGGATGCGGAAACTGGCGCAATATATCGACAGTTGCTATCCGCGAGAAGCAGACCGAGTTGGCCCCATTGATGAGGTAGCATCAAAGAAGGGCGTTGGGGGCATGTTCAAACGCGTTATGGGAAGAAGCAAGGCCAATAGGCACAGTAGAGGGAATGATGAGATATACGATCTAGTGACGCCGTTTGTGTCTGATGAATGGGGCTGATGCATCCGTCGTCGAGACTTTGTTAAATTTTTATTGTAGTACTGTTACGATAAACAACTCGTGTTGACCATGAGCAATCAACTTGAAGGGCCAACATCCACCTTGCCCCCTCTGTCCGCCGAGGAGGAAGGCACGTCGCCCACCACTTTCAATGGCGTATTCGTCCCAGATAACTATTGTCTTTCAGATGCCATCATCCACACACGCATTACCAACGACGAACGCGCTCTCCGCCGTCTCGTCAAAAAGTTTCACAACTACGCTTCGCTTGCGTACACCCCACTACTACCTGCACACGGCGGGAACGTCGAGGATGCACGGGAGGCTTTCCTGGTCGAACTCGCATCCTTTGAGCTGGCACTCAAAAAGAGCCTGATGATTTGCGAGGCAGAGTCGAGGGAGGTCGAGGAGTATCAGCGGGAGCGGCATCGAATTGGTGCGTATCCTCGTCCGCTCGACCGTATCCGAACTCCCATCCCACCACTCTAGAGCAGGAACACGACCTTCTGCGCACCCAAATAAGCGAGCTCAAGGTCGCGCTGGAGCACGCCCAGATGGAGCGCAGACGGAAGATGGAGTACGACACGATCGCAGAAAAGATAAACACACTCCCCAGTCGCGACGAATTGGAGCAGTACGTGTCCCAACGCCGTTCGTCCGTCATTCTTTTTCGATATCTCACTCACGCACACACGCGCGCGCGTCGCGTGGTCAAGGTCGATTCTGGCGCTGGAAAACGACATGGCCGCCATTTCCTCGGAGCACGAAACGCAGGAACGCATCATCAGGGGACAGAAGGCGGCTCTGGACAACATCGTGTTGGACCTCGGCTCCCTCCGCTTGATTGGAAAAGACAAGGAGAACACCGCGTCGCGCCTGGCTTCTCCGATGCCCACACCTGCATCTGAATCCATCGACGCTGAAGAGGGCACCCAAGGGACCCCATCTGCCGGCGATGAAAGGCATGTCGAAGGTGCTGAATCGGGCGAGGTTGCAGAGAAGGAGGAGGGGGAAGACGAGTCGTTTGCACTTTTGCCACCTTTGAGGCCAAATCCTGGGGCCAAGGATGCAGCTTCGCATTCGACAACCCCCCTGCCATCACGGAGGGAGATACGCTCGAGAACGGACCCAACGTCCTTTGGTCAGGCTGACGATGACGACATCGAGATGGGAGAGGTTGCAGAGGATCCAAAACCAAGGAGAAAGTTCAGAGAAGAACTGGAGGAGGGTGAGGCGAGTGATTCGAGTAGCGCACTGTCCGACCCTCCAGACAACTGATGCCACGGCATGTTGTATTTCTGTCGCATTGTCAGGGGTTCGTATTCTGCTTCGGTAGGTTTACCTCTATCGTCATTAAATCCCTGGCACAAACAATCTCGCCCGCGAACTGTTCCCTAGCCAATTCCGCTATTGCCTCCATTATAATCCTCGCCTCAGTGTTAATATCATCGTTGCCGGGGTATCTAGGTGAAAAGTGGTTCAAGACCAGCCTCTGTGCCCCGATTCGCGTTGCAAAGGCGCCGGCCATCTGCGGAGTCGAGTGGCCCCTCGACTTTGCCCTCGCCTCAACACTCTCGAACGTATCGGCAGGCTTGGAAGTTGTATCTATGCCGGGCAAATGAGCATTTGTCGCCTCGTGAACGAGTAAATCGGGTGAACTGGCGATACCCGCGATTGCGGATGGATCGTATGTATCGCCAAGAATCACGATCTCCCGGCCCGGACGAGGGGGAGGACCCTGCAAGATAGTACCATCTGAAAGCTCGACACGCTCGCCTCGTTGTAAACGACTCATCACGGACATTGGAGTCTTGGTTCGTTTGATGCTCGGAATGTACTTTTGCGGATCCATCACGCCTGGGACAGGGGCTTCTTGGATGACATACCCCACGCATGGTACAGAATGGAGAATGGGAGCCGCAGAGACGCAGACGAGATCGTCCTTGAAGATATCCTTCCAGACGCCCTCGACCTGATGGATGTTGCGGCCACAGGGTAGTTCTGAGGCGTGGTGAGGCAGCGCGGGCTGTTCGCCATCGAGCGGATCAGTCGGGAAGCGAAGCTCGTGAACGACATATGGTGTCCCTAAGAGGGTGTGCGTATATGTGAGACCCGCACGAACGTACGCGCGTGTGCCTAGCGGTCCGTAAATTTCGAGTGGCTAGCTACGATGTGAGCTGGACAATAGGACACGTTCGAGAGATGCACCTCGACTGTGGGGTTGCTCTGACTTTGTGTTCGGGGATCCTCCATATCCTCGACCATACCCCCGGCGCCGTTTGCGATGGACGCCATCAGTGGCAGCAGACCAAAGATATGATCCCCTGTTCGTCAAAATGTCATCCCCACGAAAGGACCGGATGAGTGCAAACCCGAACCATGGGTGTGAGTGATGAATATTTTCCTGATTTTTCCCATTTTGACCGTGCTTTTTTGCAATCGGTGTTGGGTTGCCTCCCCGCAATCAAATAACCATACATCCCCGCCCAATCGCAGTGCGATCGCAGAGTGATTCCTTGTAGAAGATGGTTGTGCAGAAGCAGTGCCTAAAAAACAAAGATCAATCGTCCCGAGAGTTTTTCGTGCGGCCATGTTTGATGGACATGGTAAACCTGCGCCATGGTTGCTTCACGGCGGAGACAGCGATCGACCACGCACAAAAAAAAAACATGTCCCTGGCAGGAATTGAACCTGCGGCGCCACGGTACTGTGAGATCCACAACGTGGCGATTTAACCACTAATCGACAGGGACCTGACATCAGACTCCGTGAAACAACCCATGATCTCCATGATCAACCATATATTTAGCACGTTTCCGATTCGGGGGAATTTTGCCGCTACACTTCGAGAGATACACAATTATCATGCCGAATACGAGAGCATCGACGAGGAAACAGGCTTCCAAGCAGGTGAAGCTCGGAAGAGACAGGGGTGAGTGGTCTCCGGCGAGACCTTTAGATCCGCTCACAATCCAGCAGCGAGTGACAACCCGAACAATTCTGCTCTGAGCGGGGACGTGTACGATGATATTGAGGTGGATGCTGGGACGTCTATCACAGTATTGTTTTTTCCCCGGCTTGACTACTAGCGGCCGTTTTTCAAGTTCCTCTACTAGGATCACCTTGAAGAAGCAAAATTGGGCGTGGAGAAGCTGTATGCCCGAATACGGTCGCTTGAAGGGATAAATAAAAGGCTCAAGTCTGAACTACAACGGGCCCGACGAAACGCACCCGGTGATTCGGATAGGAGCCTTGGTGAGAGGTCTTCTCGACGTCAGAGCCAGATTCGGTCTCTGGAGCGTAGAATTGTTGATTTGGAAGCGGTAAGTCTTTTTCCTGTCTACAGCCCTGAAGGAATACATGTCGAGGTTTAGGCTCGGAAGAAAGATAGGCGTATTATTGAAAAGGTGAACGTTCCGGCTGTCGTCTTTTTGCTTCCCCAACGAACGTTGCAGTTTCGAGACACCGAGGTTCAGCGCGACGCAAGAGAACTTATGACTGATGGCGGTGGTGCTCCAACACAGCAGACGACAGACCTTGAAGAAAACGCTATCAAGGTTTGCAGCATCATTCCTTGATATGACATGGTTTTACACATACAGCTGTCTAGCTCCTGCGACGCATGTGCGATACAATCGACATGAATACACTTGGAGAAGGAGAAGAATGTGCCATTTGCATGGAGGAGATGGCGGTGGAAAAGTGTTATAGGTCAGATGCTAATTTGCGATCTGAGGGCTTGTACCTGAACACAAGCGCCAGCCTACGCTGCAGACATCCTGTTTGCATTGAATGTTTCGAAAGATTGGGCGACTGCCCCAATATCCTTTCTAACGACCAGACAGGGTCAGTCCAGTGCCCTCACTGCCGCGAAATTTGTCCGCGCGAAGAATGTGAAATAATCACACACACTGCGGTAGAACAATGGGACCTACTGCTGGAGATTTCTCAACAGTGGGCAGCAGTAGATACCAGTGAGATGG
>JBBPUI010000053.1:0-10812 GCA_038094615.1 Heimioporus aff. retisporus | reverse complement strand
GCGCGGTCCGAACCGACGAGGCTCTCCAGTATGCTGGGTGTCAAGCTGGGGTGGTACAGTCAAGCCCCTTACAGGAGAACTCGAACCCTGCCGAGAGCCTGGTACCGAATTCTCCCTCGCCATCGATGCACGAGAGATCGGGCGAAGTTGTGGTGGAGGGTCCTCTGTAGCCATGATGTCATATCTCCAAAGTTAAAAGTGTTGTAAAGCATACCTTCGTATATTATGTCCTCCACAGCCCTTTCTATCGTGGCTGCAGGGGTGTACTTACCGTGTTGACTTTGGCTATTTCGTCTCGCAAGTTCCAGGCGCATCGTCAAGTCAGGATCTGATCGATCCAGTATTGCTTGACCATCTGCCTTGTCGTCCCCATCTTCATCTCCGCCATCAAATTGTTCGTACGACGGAGACCGGGATACTGGTTGAGGAGAAGATCGACCACTTCCAGGGGAGCGACCTCTTTTCATGAGTTTTTTCCGAGAGGTAGAAGTTTTGTTTGCCGAGGAATCGTCGTCCGCAGACAACAAAGATGTGGCGGCGGTGTTAGTCGATCCTGACCGATAAGAAAACTTTGCGAGGCTACCCTCTGCCGTGGTGGTGGTTTGTGTGTATGTTGATGATCGACTAGCGGACGACTTTGTACGGCGGTGGCTACCGACGGACGTGCCAAAAATGTCAGTCTTCGACGACCCCGCCCGGGTGTTGAAGAGATTCCGTGATATCGCATCCAAGCCGAAGATATGCGCCCGGGATTTTGCAGTCGCGGTCGGCGTTGCAGGGCGCGAATCATTTCCAGTGCGGAATTTGAATAAGCCATATTGTTGAACTGCGGACAAAGTCAGCGAGCGACCAAAGAAGTCAAATTCAAAGGCAAGTTACTTGTCTGCACAATACGTCCCGGTATTCTCGAAGTTTGCACTATCTCTTCTTCAGGGTCGTCGTTCGGGTCACTCGAGGATACAGAGTACCGGGATATCTCCCCGGCCATCGGGTGAACCCTTACAATCACGTACGGAGGACCCCCTATACCAAAAGGCAATGGATCTGACGTGCCCTGAGGATCGATATGCATGACAATCTTGGTCTAAAGGCAAACGTGAGCGTTTCTCATCGACCAACCACTATGAGAAATACCTTTTTGCTTTCTTGCAAAAATGCCGTCCGCTGGTAGACATTGAAGTATGTGCGGGCGATGGTAGTTCGCCCACCTCGGACTTCGACCTCCCTCTCATCGGCACAGAGTACCACAGATTGACCGGCCCTAGTTCTGTACTTCGCTTGAGCTGACCAGAGATTTCCCAGGAAGCGCTCTTTCTCGGTCGAAGTTCGGGTGGGGTCAAGATTGACGGGAGCAGGCGGGAAAACCACCGAAAACGAACGGAACGGTCGACCTGACCACCTGTCGCCCTGGTCTTGCGGGGGATTTTCAATATATACATGGAATTCTTCCATAGAAATGCTTAGCCAAATGTGCGGTCAAAAAATCGGATCGTCTTACCGGCCTCCCCGACATCGGCAACGACGATATCACAGAGATCGAATACCCCTTTGCAGCTCATACCGCTCTTTTTCATCCCTTGGGGTATTCCACCGGTCTTGGTCAGCTTCTCTACTTCGTCCAAGCCAGACAGCAGACGCCCACTCTTCTCTCCGTTTCCTGGTCGTTTCACGACCATGAGCTTGTCGTCGAACAGGAACAATGAACAATGCAACGATGTCGCGGAGACGCTCGCTGCAGAAGAGGATACGCCCGGAGGCCCATCCACGATGATATCCTCTATGTCGATGCAATCAATAAACCGCCTCGAGTTCGATATCAACCCAGCTGGAAAGCCATCGATGGTTGCAATTAGACAATACATGACCGCAGCTCGTCTCGTGTGGTCGTCCGTCTCGGCCTGTGCAATCTTGCTTGCTATCTCGTCTGCCTCGAGCAACTTGACACGTTGGGGATCGTCGGGCCCCATGAGTTTCACCATCGTGCGGAAGAGCAGAGTATATCGTGGTATGCGTTGGACGGGGTCCATCAAAAGCTCGCGCAACCCAACCCGGTTTCTCGTATCCGCGTTCGAATATTTGATCCTCTGAACAGCGATGCCAGTGTGGACCGATCACATATCACAAGTTGACACTCACGTCGATGTATGCCGCGAATCCAGAAGACTTTTTCATCATCTCACGCTCGAAAATCGACTGTGCCTCCTCGCGCTTGACGTAATATTGTTTGTAATGTTCGAAACCTCGGAGGTCCTTGAAATGTCGCAGAGCAACATCTCCTATATTTGTCGATCCGTTCGGCGCCACCATCTTCTCTAGATCCGCCAGGAAAGCCTCGTTGACCGGCAAAAGGTTGTCGATGTTACCGAATAGCGTCTTGGCCTCGTAAGGTGGCAATATCGCGGTACTTTTGCTTTTCGAGAATTGGCGCAATGGATCTGCATAGTCGTTTTTGAGGGTTCGAAGACGCCTGACGTATGACCGCTCCGTATTTACAAGTTCATTGACGACCTCTGATAACGCAGAGGAGTCTGTCACCGATCGTTTGCGCTGTGGTTGACCCTTGAACATAGTGTAGTGTATTAGACTTGAGCGAGGGCGTTGAAGTTTCCGCTCACTGCATGTTGTGTGATAGTGGTCTCGGTGGCAGATGGCAAGATATTGTTGTCGTCCTGACCGAGCCACGGATCTCCAAGCGAGAGCACCAAATCCTGAACATCTAACAGAAATCATAAAAAATTTGAACGTAAAAGGTGTGGCAGCATACCTTCAGGAAGCCTCTTTCCTCCTTCGCATCCTTCTACCACGACCCCACAATAAAACACGCGTTTCGTGACGGAGGTATCGGAGCGTTTACGAGGGGTATCATCGCCACTGGCGAGAAGTACCACTTTTCGGGGAGAAACGTTGAGTGCCATCCCGCCCTTGGTGTATGTAAGGGGGTATTGGTTTGTCAATGTGACTTGCCCGAGCCGAACACAGGGATTTGTTTCACTCTAGCAGAAATCAACTTTTGGGTGCGCGTCTGTCACGTGATCGGACGACCAAAAAGCGGTGCTGCTACTTGTACGACGAAGAAAATGCAATGAGACTAGGGAATGCTATGGGTAACGAATCTAGTGGCATGGATGAGTATATGTGCGAGGTTCCAATGGACGAGCGGTCATGTCGAAAGAATTATTACTTAAATATTAAATCATGAATGGTCATGAGGGTGCGATAGCGTCGTAGTCTCTAGTGCTGGTGCTTTGAGTGAATCGTTGCAAGAATGAAAAATTACGTCGAATGCGCGCGGAACCTGGGGTAGCGTCTTCTTCGCGCCCCTCCGACGGCAAGGGAGAAGCCGTGTAACGGCGCCGGGGAGCACGTGAAAAGAATGTACCTTTCCTTTGAGAAGGCTGGTCGACCCCAAACTCTCCCGTGGACATCTCTGAGCACAGGTAGTGAAGATCAGGCTGAGAATAGGGCCGCTCCGTGGTCGCAAGCAAAGGTCGTACGACGCCTTCCACATGCAACGACGCTGTTGTCAGCGCAGAAGGCATTCCTTCGCTCGGGACATCCGGTGCACTCCGGACTCTCCGACGGAGTGATTCTCTCGACCACCACTTCAACAAGCTGGAATTGGACACGGAACTCCTCGTGGACGGTTCGCGGGTCAGGGTAATAGTTGGAGAAGCCGGTCGAGGGGTAAAGAAACCACGGACGTTCTCGATCATCGACCTGCTCCGCTTCGGCACGCAATCTATCTGCGAGACAGTCCGGACTTCAACGTGCGGCTGGAAACCATCGGCTTTGTCCAGAGGTACTGATAAAGGAGGGTGGATTGTGAGCGGGGTGACAGGAGTAGCAAACGACACGGATGAACAATGGGACATGGGTGATGGCGACTCCAGGGGAGGTTCATTGCCGTCTTCGTCCCCTTGTTGAGACGTGGCTTTTGTCATTGCGACAATCTTGAGCCTGCTGGGGTGTTGCCTCTTCTTGACAGGGTTGGACACCACAGAAAGCGTACAACCGGAAGTCGAATGATTTTCCACGTCGGCGAGTATCCTATTGCCCTCCACAAAGCTTTTTTTGCGAGGAACAAGAACACTCTCACGCTTCGTTAGTCTATTCTTTGCAGCGACGCTCATTGCGCTTGCCATGGTCAGTGCAGAGGTGGATCTTGAAAAGGAACGAGTGACCCTCTGTGCCTCGAAAAGATCTTCTTCGTGCGTATGTGCATGGAAACGCGCAGTAAGACACTTTTCCGAAAAGACATCCAGCAAGCCACGGTCCACCTGTTCTCTGGCAGATGCTGTCGAGCGAACGAGGTGGAATGTATTCGATTCTGGCGTTGGGGCTAGGTGACCAGCAACTAGCGATCGACGATTGAGTCCAACCATAGGCACAGAAGCCATGATCTCAGGTTTCGCAGCGTTTTCGTCTGGGAGGGTTATTTGAGTTCCAGGGAGAGGAAACGTATCTTCGCCAGGTCCTGTAACAATGGCATCAACATCATTCAACTCCGGGATAGACTGTATGGTTGGTAAAGGACTGATTGTTTCGAACTGTACGTCCCCTGGAGGACAGATGATGAAATCGGCTTGAAGGCTCGAGGGTGGTTCGTCGTTCCACGGGACAACTTCCACGATAGCACGTCGGATGTTATCCACCCATATGTCCTTTTCGCGGCGACAAGACGCTGCAAATTCGAACAGATGATACTTTGAAGACAAGCGAAACCAACTCGGTAACAAGACTGTACGACCATCGTCAAAGGGAGATGCAGAGCCATGGAACACTACTTGCCATCGTCAACGTTCGAGTCCACCAGCTCGAATCCCCTCAGGTTAAACCAATGTTTAGGTTCGTACGCCTTGGACTTGGCGACTTTGACGAGGACGAGGAACCCACCGGGGAAGAGGAACGCGCCAAGATACTTTGCTCTGACGGTGCCAAGTCTGGCCATGTTCGTGCTACGATAATGGATGACATCGAGAGAACCGGAAAGATGACAGGGGCCCAAGGTTGACAAAAAGGTTGACAGCGACGCAGACTGCGTCGGTCTGGCATGACTTGGAGCCGAGGTCAACAGACCCTGAGTGATCCGGGACACGATTTGAACTGATTTTGCGAGCAGGTCCTGCTGTCGACGAGCTTCGTCTACCAAGCGAGCAACAGTCCGCATTGTCCGCAGGGCTATTTTCGCAGAATCCTGGCCATCTCTAGACGAGTCATCGTTGTACTTGGTTCGGTCCTGTAGCTGATCAAAGAGAAGGGGGTATCTGCACACTCTCTGGACGGGTTTAATCATGTAATCCATAAACATCAGGCGCGGTCTTCGGCTGCTTGTATCCCTGTCAGCATGGCCGCATTCAGAGGCACTCAATGCGGTCATTTTCAGATTTTCGCTCGATAGTGCGTCCAGAGACGGGAGGGAATGTCGTCGCTTGTCCTGGTCCAGGGAGTGTCTTTTGGACTCTGAACAGGGTATCGATTCCTCGGAGACGTCCTGCGACTGCATTTCAGTGGCGGCGACGGCACAGCGCAATTCAAACGCGTCCCATTCGATAGGGTATCTATGCTGAACCTTGCGCACGAGATCAAACGCTTCCGAGTGGCCAGAACAAAAGGCCTGGTATCGATGAAAACCGGAGGCCTGGCTGAGGTGTTGGGGAAAGAAAACGCAGCATGGAGCAAGGAACACGTACGTGATCCATGAAAACGGCCGAGACTGCATGTATGGCGCGATGGACATCGGGGGGAGCATGGCGGTGGGACTGGGCACTATGGGCGAGGGAATCCCTCGGAGACATGGATATGCCGAAAGGGGAGACGACCTGACGGAGCTGACGGACGAGTCCCTCGTGCAAGTCGAGGATCTCCTCTGCATTTCTGGTGATAGCATCCAGGTCAGAGGCAGAGAAGAGATGACGCGTGGTACACTTTTCCACTCTCGCGGGAACGGAATGCGGCAAAGCGGAGCCCGAGTCCGGAGGGTGCAGGGTGCATGTGCTCGAGTCGAGAGGAGGGTGGGACTGGGTGCGCAAGGACGAGGACTGCGGATGGCTTCCCTGAATAGAAGGGGGGCGTGAGAAGTAGGGTATGGAGGGGTTCGAGTGTGGTAGCGGCAAGGAGGAGCGGATTTTCAGCACGGGGAGGAGACGGAGGTAGACCTGGGCAGTGGATCAACGGTGGGCAGTGGGAAAGAGGGAGGGGAGTTTACGGAAACGAGGGTTCTCAGGTCGAGCAGATAGCCGAGCTCTGTGGACAAGAGCTCGGAGAGCGCATGGAAGCGTCGGGCGGACTCGCGGTCTGCAGCGGAGAACGAGGGGAACGAGTCTGGGTCGCTGGAGTCGGTGGCGACGCGCGGACGGAGATCGTCCTCGTTGTCGGACGAGTCCACGGCGAGATGAAAGGTCGGGCGGGGGCGGGGGTCGTGGAGGGACATGGAGGGGAGGGTGGAGGAGCGCCGTGGGGGAGAGGGCTGGGCGAGGGCGGACGCGGAGAGGGATTTTGACCTGGCCAGGCTGTCCGCATTCGGCGTCGCAGCGGAGATCATGACGAGAGAGGGAAAAGAGAGCTTAACGGCCGTCTCGAGAGAGTTTTGGAACAACGACACCTGCCGTAATAGGAACAGCCAATCAGAAACCGATCCTGGCGATCTAAAACGTGACAGCTGACGTCATAAATGCTGTATATTTATTTACGTAATATCGTGCTAATATAAATCCATCTTGTCGTCCGATCTTGGCGTGAACGGTATGTTTTTTGCTTCGGCTTGTTCGCGACGCAGCTTTTCCTTGTCCAGAAATTGACACAGCGCCCGGATGTTTTTCCCACTGAACACCCGGAACGCCGACCGTTGATCCCCGCTTAGCGTCTGTATGGAAATCCGAATCTGTCAGCCCCGGCTGTCGCAACCCGATCCCTGGCCTGCTTACTTCTGGCGCTCGCTCCGAAAACCGGCTCAGTCCCATCCGTCGCGCAGCTGGAACACCAGTTGCCGTCAGGTGGTTCAGTCTCGGTGCATTCCGCAACAGATGATGCATCGCTTTCAGCGAGATCCGGTCGCAGTATGACACGTGAAGCCGCTCCAGCGATCGCGCGTGATCCCCAAGGTGATAGATCGCGTTGTCCGTCAGCTTGGGCACCCGCACAAGCACCAACCGGTGCAGTCGACGCAGACTTGCCAACTCAAATACTGTCATGTCTGTCAACAGTCGACAGACTGTCTCGCCGTCAGCACATATCCTCGCAGAGAGAAATCCCCGTCCCTACATGCTAGGTCCACCGACTGGAGTTCGATACATTTCCGTGCCAGCTTCACGATCGCTGCGTCCGTCACCTGCCACACATGCGCCAGCGTCAATACCCCTAGCTGCACCCCAAGCTTACAGATGTTCTCCACCGTCCGGTCCGTCAAGTTCGTGCACCCCGCCAGCGACAGCGTGTGCAACGATGGCGCGTGCACGAGCACCCCCTCGATCCCTTCGTCCGTCAGCTTTGTACAGTAACTCAGATCGAGAACGCGCAAGTCCACTGCAGTGTGCCGCAGTATCAGCGGCGGAAGTCCGTCTAGCCATGTAGATGGTCGGTGTGGTAATGGCTTGTCGGTTCCCGTCGCCGGCTTGGGCCCCTTCTTGATCGGACTTGGAAGTGCCTTGTCTGTCAGCAGCGGACAGCGCGCAAGACGGAGCATCCGCAGCTTGCGGGAGTACATCCAGATATCCCGCACCGACACCGCAGACAGCAGCGGTTCGTCGCACAACTCCAGCTCAACGAGCTTCGAAAACGTTTTCGCTATCCCAGACACGGTAGGGTCTGTCAACACAACACCGCTCAGCTGTAGCCATTGCAGTGGTGGCGCTTGCAGAACCAGCTCCACGATGGCCACGTCCGAGACGAATTTGCACCCCGTCAGATCCAGCCCCTGCAGGTTCGGGTTGTCCATTGCTAAACGAATGATGGTCTTGTCCGACGTATCTGGTACTCCAGAGAGTACGACAGACTCGAGCCGTCTGCAAAACGTCATTTCCGATGTGACCCATTCATCCTTGACTCCGCAGTTTGGATCACGTATCACTAGATGCTTGACAAGCCTTCGTTCTGCTTCGTTATCTGGAAGACGGTCTATAAGCCGCTCCATGTCTTCGTAGTCGGTTCCGTCCATAACCGGTGTGCTGTTGTGGTTTAGTTGAAGTGGTTTGACCAAATAGATTCGCGCTACATGGTACGCTTCAACCACCGTAACCCTCACGACCTTGAAGGTCATCGACAACCCACAACCTTACAGCTCGCGTAATCTCACAGCCTTGAATGACTTCGACAACCTCGAGCTCGTCGACGGTCACCGCGACCGCGAGGCCCTCCAACTCGCCGTCAGTTTACCCCCCACCTCCGCCCAGTCCTTCACGCCGCATCCCAGTCACTCCCGCGGTCCTCAGATCCATCTTTGCTTCCTCTCGAACCCCTCACGAAGAAAGGTCAATTTCTCGCGTCGCCTTCTTTAGGTATGGCCTTTTCGGTGCTCAGAATAGTCTTATAATCCCCTTCCCCTCAGGTTTACTGGATTCCTGCTGAGTTGTGTTGGTATAAGTCTTGCTGCAGCAAGAGGCTGGGGGGTCAAAAATGGCACTGGGTTGTTGGGGTAGTCACCAGTAACGGAGCGAGACATCGTATTACATGGTCTACGAAACGAGCAACCGTCTCACTCTTCGTCATCCAACGACCCATCACTCTCCTTGTCCTGCGCACTCTCCGACCTGTCCAGTTCTGAAACCGGGGTTTGAAACGCACTGCCTGTGCTAGGGCCAGGATCGAGGTGCCCGTCTTGGTCATCCACGCTTGCGGCGCTGGTGACCTTGCGCCGTCGGGCGGACGACGGAGGTGGTAAATGAGCCTTCTTAGCGCGAAGAATATCCATAATTTCTATATGAATAATGAATATTATGACGATCGCTCGATGGGTGCACAAACCCTGATGGGTCATATCCTCGTATCCTTTGATACTACGCTTCATAGTCAACCATCTCCGTTGCAATGAATGCGCGCTCCACAAGTTCCAATCGGAATCGGGAAGGGTCTTCCAGTCAATCTCCGTGTCGTCCCGGACCTTGAGTGAATCGACTCTGCCATGATAACGGTCTAAAACGGATCGATTCAAGCTAGTAAGGACCCACTTGTGAACAAGGATGTACGCATCCTGTGGACTCCAACGTGGTTTGTGACCTTCGTTCTTGATCGTCTTGCTGAGCGAGTCCGTCCTATCATGTAAAGGCCAATGAGTGGGTTGAATTACCGGGGGAAATAGACGGCACCATTTAATGCGACATTGTTGTCTCCCTCGGCGGTTACCCATTTTTTCGCTGACGATTCCCCAAAAGACATCGTTGTCAAAATCCTTGCCTTGATTGACAGTCATCTCCGTCACAATCCTGGTGAGCTCCTCTTCCTCTTCCTTGCACCACGGACCGGTGACACGGACTTCGCGATTTGCGATATGGTTGCGATAACGATCCCGACAATCTGACGACATCCTGCCAACAATCTCGCTAACCTTTTCCCATTGTTGGCCAAGATCAGTGACAGCTCTAAGGTACCGGACGAATTAGTTTTACGGGGTTATAGTGGAATGATATGGTGGCGTACCGGCGCAGCAGGTTGTCCTCCTCTGGTGTCCATTTACCTTGCTGTTTCTTCGGGTGAAATGTCCTCCGGACATGGTGATAAACAGCGATGATCGGGCGTTGTGGAATCGAGGCGGCTGAAGAAAAGTGTGATGAGGGGTGGAAACGGGACAAGGAGATGATGGGCGTACTTATTTCCGACCAAAATGCGTTTTCTTTGCTCCTTTCGTTTTTTTGAAAGATGATCTCCAGAATTTGCTCGTCGGTAAGACCCCTAGACTGGAATTGGGATATCGATCACTGATCACAACAAAGACGAAAGACGACGGACGGTCTTGAAGACTTGTATCGCGTTTTTTAGTTGTTGCTCCTCTATTGCGGAAAATTTGCCTTTCTTGTATACGAGACCTGGGTAAAGGATGATAAAGAAAGAGGGCCGTTCGGGAGGACCTGTTTACCTTGGGTCTTGACCAACTCGGCTAGTTTGCTCGCATTCATCCACTTGTTTGCGAGCATGTGGGCATGCTCGGTGTTTGTCTGTTCGGGACCAGGGAGACTCATGTCCAACACGCGTTTGTGGGAGGACTTTGTCGATTTCGGTATGGAGGAGAGGGCAGGGGCAGTTGAGGTGGAAGGTAGATCTGGTTGGGACTGAGGACGGACGACTGCATCTGGGGGAAGGGGAGGGACGGGAGGTGGGACAAACGGGGGTGTAGCGGTGACTGATGCGTTGGCGGCGGCGGCATCACCAAGGGACTTGAGGACGGTAGCGATCTTGGAGACGTCCATGTCTTGGAGGGCACGTATGATGTCATCATTGGACATGAACTGGAAGTCGGGGAGTGGAGGACCAAGAGCAGGAAAGATGGGCTGAGAAGAGGGGTGGGCAAAATCGTGAAAGACATAGTGGACGGGAGGAGGGTACTGGATGAACGGGGGAGGATGGTCGGGGTCGGAGCTGGGGTTGGGGTCGGGGAGGAGAGTGGCTTGGTAGGGGGCGATCTCGAGCTGTTGGGGGTCGGAGGTGGCTGAAGCGGCAGCCACGACGGCACTCAGGAACGCTGCGGAGGACTGCTGGCTGGTGTCGATGTCGGCTGGAAGTGGATCTGGGTCGACTGCCCTGTCCTTATCCTTGTCCCCGTCCTTGTCCTTGTCCCCGTTGGTGCACTTTGGCAGCTTTTTTTTCCTGTGCGAGTCTGCTTCG